>MJUT01008087.1:82360-121870 GCA_002080005.1 Gigantidas platifrons
AAAAGTATTAAAATGTTAAAAATTTGATGAAAAAAGGGCAATAACTCCAAGATGGGTAATCAGATTTACTTCAAAATTGCAGGGTAGGTAGATCTTGACATGCTGCACATTTTTGTAATTTAATCTTAACATCTATCTCTTATAGTTTTTGAAATAAAAAACGAAAAGTATTAAAATTGTGAAAATTTGATGAAAAAAAAGGGCAATAACTCCAAAAAGGGTGTTGGGATTTACTTCAAAATTGCAGGGTATATAGATCTTGACATGCTGCACATTTTTGCAGCTAAAACTTAACATCTATCTCTTATAGTTTTTAAAATATAAGACGAAAAGTATTAAAATGTTAAAAATTTGATGAAAAAAGGGCAATAACTCCAAGATGGGTAATCAGATTTACTTCAAAATTGCAGGGTAGGTAGATCTTGACATGCTGCACATTTTTGTAATTTAATCTTAACATCTATCTCTTATAGTTTTTGAAATAAAAAACGAAAAGTATTAAAATTGTGAAAATTTGATGAAAAAAAAGGGCAATAACTCCAAAAAGGGTGTTGGGATTTACTTCAAAATTGCAGGGTATATAGATCTTGACATGCTGCACATTTTTGCAGCTAAAACTTAACATCTATCTCTTATAGTTTTTAAAATATAAGACGAAAAGTATTAAAATTTTAAAAATTTGATGAAAAAAGGGCAATAACTCCAAGATGGGTCATCAGATTTACTTCAAAATTGCAGGGTAGGTAGATCTTGGTGTGCTGATCATTTTTACCCCATGTCAGATTTTTGATATTATTAACGGTTTTTGAGTTATTACCCAAAAACCTGCAATTTTACCATATGTTCTATTTTTAGTAACAGCGGCCATGTTGGTTGGTGCACGGCATCACCGGACACAATTTTGAAACTAGACACCCTAGTGATGATTCAAACCAAGTTTGGTTTCAATTGGTCTAGTAGTTTCAGAGGAGAAGATTTTTGAAAAAGTTTACGACGGACGACGACGACGGACGCCAAGTGATGGCAATAGCTCACATGACCCTTTGGGTCAGGTGAGCTAAAAATGTATAGTCATTAAGATTAAATTCAGGTTTCTAGTTAGATAATCATACCCCCCGCAAACAAAGTTTGGGGGGGTATATAGGTTTCACCCTGTCTGTCTGTCTATCCGCATAGAGGGTACATGGTTTGTCCGTGCAACTCCTCCTACAGTTTTTCTGCTAGGAAGTTTTTATTTTGCAGATCATTTGTACATGTATCAAAGATGTGCATGTGGTAAGGGTTTTGATTTTTGTGCATTTTTACCAAAAATATAGATTGTTGAACTTAGTCATTTTTTGGTGAATTTGGCAAAAAGAGTACATGGTTTGTCTGCGCAACTCCTCCTAAAGTTTTTACGCTAGGAAGTTTTTATATTGCAGATCGTTTGTGCATACATCAAAGATGTGCATGTGGTAAGGATTTTGATTTTCATGAATTTTTACCAAAAATATAGATTGCTGAACTTAGTCTTTTTTTGATGAATTTGGCTAAAATGGTACATGGTTTGTCCGCGCAACTCCTCCTACAGTTTTTACGCTAGGAAATTTTTATATTGTAGATTGTTTGTACATATTTCAAAGATGTGCATGTGGTAAGGATTTTGATTTTTGTGCATTTTTACTAAAAATATAGATTGTTGAACTTAGCCATTTTTGTGTGGACAGTTCTAGTTATAATTAGAATAAATCATTGGTAGTTATATATCATGATAAAATGCTAAAAAGTGGATGTTTTCATGTGAAGATCAATTAAATCATTAAATCAGAAAAACTAGAACTGTCCGCATAGCAGGACTAATACCCCCCGCTTCACTCTGACTGTGTCCAAGATTATTGAAAACTAAGTCTACACGGAAAATATATTATTTGTCAAATTATAATGTTTAACACATTCAACAAAAATAAAAACGTCGTAGCATAAAAACTGTAAGAGGAGTTGCACGGACAAACCAGGTACCTTTTCAGCCAAATTCACAAATAAAAAAAAATAACTAAGTTCAACAATCTATATTTTTTGATAAAATTCATGAAAATCAAAATCCTTACAACATGCACATCTTTGATATGAGTACAAATGTTCTGCAATGTAAAAACTTCCTAATTTACAAACTGTAGGAGGAGTTGCGCAGACAAACCATGTACCCTTTTTGCCATATTCACACAAAAATGACTAAGTTCAGCAATCTATATTTTTGGTAAAAATTCATAAAAATCAAAATCCTTACCACATGCACATCTTTGATGTATGCACAAACGATCTGCAATATAAAAACTTCCTAGCGTAAAAACTTTAGGAGGAGTTGTGCGGACAAACCATGTACCCTTTTTTGCCAAATTCACCAAAAAATGACTAAGTTCAACAATCTATATTTTTGGTAAAAATGCACAAAAATCAAAATCCTTACCACATGCACATCTTTGATATATGTACAAATGATCTGCAAAATAAAAACTTCCTAGCAGAAAAACTGTAGGAGGAGTTGCATGGACAAACCATGTACCCTCTATGCGGACAGACAGACAAGGTGAAACCTATATACCCCCCCAAACTTTGTTTGAGGGGGGTATAAAAAATGTTTTACTTAAATTATGAAATATATCATGATAAAATGCAAAAAAAGTGGAAGTTCTTATGATAGATCATGATCACTTAAATCATTAAATCAATAAATTTTGGATTCTGAAGTCTTATTTTACTTAAATTATGAAATAATGATAAATAACTAATATGAAGAAACAGGGCATATAATAATAAATCACACTCCAAAAAGACATTTAATATCACTAGAAAACCATAAAATAAAATAAAAAACGAAAGGAACAACATATAAGTGAACTCACAGAAAAACTGGGACAGAAATTAAATCAAGTCATTGGTGGTTCTTAAAATAATGAATACTTACAAATGTTGTACAGAATCAGTGATGGAAATTGTTTAATTAGTTAATTAATTAATCAATTAAAACTCAAAATTTAGAAAAATTCAATCAACTTTCTTAGTTCATGCGAAAAAGTTTTTACTTTTTATTCATATTGCCATAGGGTCCTACATGTGTGTTGAAATATCCACACACAAAAATTGAAAACTTTGTCATGGAGCATATACAATGATCATTTACCGGGTATCAACAGTTTGGATTCAGTCACAAGTCTAACTTTTGAAAAAGAAAACATTATTGATTTTCTCATGAGGCCCTGTGATGAATTACTATGTCCTGAGATGACAGATTTTTAGTTCTACACAACAAAAAACAACCATTTTGTGGAGAATGATTACAGCAACATTCTACCCAAGTTAACTCTCAAATGATTCACTGGATTCCATCATATATGTGGCAAAAATATTTTTTGAAATTTTAGTCAATCATAAAACATAATTGGTCTAGATTATTGAGTTTCCAAATGAAATGAAAATAAAAAAATAATGTTGAAGACTATCCCATTAACATTTCTTCCAATTTGGTTCAATTATATATCACAAACAAATCCTGTATCATTACCAGAATCTACTTTAAAAATTGGAATTCAGATGTTACTTAAGCTTGCAAAGAACTAAAATTTAGCTGATTCAGTATAATCCAATTAAAAATGGATATAAGAAAACATATATACATTTTGTACATGTAGATATACATTGCTTTTCACATATGTAAAAAATTCAAGGTCAGAGTAAAATGACCTAGCCATGCAATATTGTTACCAGTAGATATTCACCTTTAACCAATACTGTGACAGCATATTCCCAGTTTTTAATATTGAACTAACTGTGAATGCACAGACTTAGCTAATCATGTGCATACACAGCCTGAGCTCAACTATCACCGTGCATGCACAGCTTTCATTCCTAATATTAAACTAACCCTAGCCTGTACATGCAAACTTAGCTGAACTAATCCTGTGGACACACAGACTTATTTAATTGACTTCCACTATCGATTGGCAAATGATTGTTTTACAACAAGGAGTAAAAATAAACATGCTGTACCCAGACATTGTTCAGAAAATGGTTACACATACATGTACAAGGTATCTAGATGTGGAAATGTAGCTACATTGTGGCATTATGGTCACCAAAACAAAAAGAAAATGTGCTTGTACTGCTTGATTGAGAAACAATTATTTGCCATTACTTGCTTTCTGTTTTCTCATGTCTGTACCTAGATACGATAACGTAACCCTCATTCTGCTTGTGCTCCATTTAGGGTTACGAATCGATCTCATTCAACGTATGGGAGCAAATTAAAATTTTCGTTCCGTGAATATTTCAACTTTCGTTTTGCATATCTGGTCATATCTTATTATTCCCAACAATTTTTAAGTAATGGTGATACGAAATAAGTGTTACAATCCCTATTTCTATCTTCAAGACCGGTTTCGTATTTGAAAATTGTTACCTGTCCACCATAACACCTTACGTAGACTCTCGTGATGGGCGGAGCCTATCCATATATGCCAAATATGGAAACTGTTACTACGAAAAAGTCGGTTTTACTATCCAAATAAGGATATCTCAAAAACGAGGCAAGTGCGCGTGAACTAGCAACTTGTAAACAAAATGTCGGACAGAAAGAAGATTTCATGCATTCAAATTTTCAGATGGATATAAGTCTACCATGGATTGCTGCAGCGATTATTTAACACCTCAAGGTTTACCTAAATATATTTATCTTTCACCCCCGTTAATTTTTCCAACCACTTACAACGGAATTAGGACCAAAAAACGCCCGGTGTGAATCACTCCGGGCGCTGCTCCCATACGTTGAATGGGATCGATTCATAACCCTAAATGGAGCACAAGTGGAATGAGGGTTACGTTATCGTATCTAGTCTGTACCTACACCTATTTTTCATCAGATCACTGAACTATAATCACATCATCATATCCTCCAAACATTGGCAAAGCACATGCTGTATGATGCATGTTATACAGAATTTAATTTATATTAGAATACAGAAATGTATAAGTTTAGCTGTTATTCATCAAAACATTGGTGTTCCTGTAGTGGACCTATATTTGTAGCCAGTCCGACATATCCCTTGTCTCAATTTCATGACTAACAGTTTAAACATTTATTCTGTTTTAACATTTATTTTGTTGTGGTTTTTTGTGGGAACGTGTGGCATCTAATACAAATTCATGAATTTCCTGTAGCATTTTCTGATATGGTAATTCAGATCATTTGACTGTTTATTTCAGTAGCATTCAGCTTACTAAAGTATAAAAATAAAGTATTTAATTGCATCAGAATGGAATATAGTTTCATTTCAGTGCAAAAAAAAATCCCAAGCAAGAAACATCCTAACATAATACCCTCCTGGATGTTCAAACGTTTATGATTATACATTTTGCGAAATAACAATTTTCTGGAAAACGAAATAAACTTAGGAGTTCGATGTCAGCCCAGATTAGATCTATTGCTAATTATATTTTTTTTTAAATCATATATTGATTGACATGTCTTATAAACATCTTTTATTGATATTTAAAAATATTTATTTCATTTGATATTCAATATTTGCTAATATTATATTCGTTTCACAAATAGGATTCCATAATTTTACAACATTTTGCTACCAGAATCAAAATTGGGTCAAAGGTCATGACTGTTGATAACATATTTAATGGAGGAGGGGATCTACAGAAAAGTCCCCTGATACGGCTGATACAATGTAGTACCTGAAAATCCAAATTACAGACACAAGTAACAGGATTTCTTATTATGTAGATATGCTGCTTTGTTGTTATGCCAAAAAGTTTGCAACAATTAAATATTTTTGAAGATACAAGTTATCAAAGTTCCCACTCAAATTTTTCGGCAACCTGTAAATGGGAAATCGTAAATATATATAAGACTATGCGTTTCCCTCCTCTATAAAACAACGTTAAAAGTAAACGATTGGAAACATACTCTCATATTGTAGGACTGGTGCAAGTAATGTAGCAAACTATAGGTACAGAGTCGTTTCGCCCCGGAAAGTGAGTTGATTCGCCCCACTTAATCGCTATTATATTATAATAGATGAAGTCTTTTTCGACAATTTTTTGGTAATTACTTATTTATTAGTTGTATACAAAAAAAATAATAACATAAAAATAAAATCAAAATAATAAAAATATATGATAAAAAACAGAGTTAACAGCAACATTGTGCTTGCAACAGTTAATTTGCACGATTTTTCAGTGGAATATTGTTGAACACAAAATGGAGAATAATTTTCTCAATAAAGAATCATCGTGAAGGGGATTAGATTCACTTATGTGTACAGAATGGCAACAAAATACGACAAAATCGACTAACGGAGACATCAAACTCTCCTTCATATGCCAATTTCTCGGATATTTAACAATAATAAATATCAGATTTCGTATGGTTTTACAGGGAAATTCATAGGTAAAGTACATACAATACTCTGTGGTTCTTATCTCCTTTGCAAAGGTTATAATATGTCAAGTTGTTTTTTCTGCTAAACGGAAGTGATACCAAACAACCGTTACCGTTGCTCTTACCGTACAGTGTGTATTGTTCAAAGAAATTTTACACATTTAATCAGGTGTCAAACAATGAAAGTGAACAAACAAATTTTACACATTTAATCTGGTGTCAAACAATGAAAGTGAAGCCATACATAATATTAAACATGTCAAGATTGCATGTTAATTATGAGGAAGACAAAAATAAAGTATACATGAACAAGCCTTACAACATCCAACATACGAATATTTGCAATGGTATTTTCCATATTTCATTTTTTAAAGCACTATTAATAAATGAGGGCGAAACGACCAGGGCGAACGGGAATAGGGGCGAAACGACTAGCGAGGCGAACGGGATTCAGGGCGAAACGACCCAGATTCCAAACTATGTAACTTGTACAAGACCAAGACTAAGAGTAAGACCGTAAGAGTCTAAAATCATATTCCTTCGGTTATTATGTTAGGCAATATGAAGATCAATGGAAAATGGTAATAATAACATGGCTCAACTGTACTTCGCAATCACAATACTTTTTTAGGGGTTAGGGTTATTGTGATCGCCAAGTACAGTTGATCCAATAACACTTTGCAACGGGAATAATATCACTCAATGGATACAATTGGAAACTGTTAAATCGTTAATGTTACCAAGGATGTAGTAGGATATACATATACAACCTTGATACTACATAACAATAACCACAGGAATCAGAAATTTTATCAATATGATGAGAAATACGTCATATGGGTAGTGAAGTTTCACGAACGTAGACTGTCGTAGTGAGTGAAACGAACAGGAATGCAACACCGTTTTGGAGAAATCGGCTCTGGCTCTTTAAACCTCAGAAAAATTAATAAAAATTGTCAACACTCTAACCAAATAACATTTTCCTACAATTATATGTCATTGTTCTCTTCTCTAATCCTGTCATTACCCAATTTTATCGTCTCAGTTGACAGTTCCACTTTACCGAGAAGCCATTGTGTGACGTCACATTCTCTCCCTTTATTGTTACGAAAATTTACCATTGAAAATAGTTAACGGTAATTATAGGTATCGTTGACCCCCTCAGTTGATGAAAATAAATAAATAAATACGCCACAAAACTGGAACATTTTAATTTTTTGATATCTTAAACAGTATCCCCGTGTGACAATAAGTCGGTCAATCATTGGATAATGTTTAGTTATTTTTTTCATGTTTGAAAAGTAAACATTTTTTTCTTTGCAATTATGTTCCTCATCTATACTTGCTCATATGTGTAAAGTTCCATGGAAAAAAGATCGATAATAATAACACACTGACCCATATTTGTTTACTCCCTTTTTTCCAAATGGCATCCTATTACGTCACATAAGGCCGGTCAAAGGTCAATAAAGCACCTGTTTTTGTCATAGGCCAACTAAACTTAAAAAGTAAATCAGATTAAGAAAGTACAGTATTTTAGCTTTTTCGGTGTAAATTGTTTTGTCTGAAAAATTTCAAAAGATGTCTTTTTAAATAGTTTGAAATTGAAGCATTAAAAAATAATTCATGATACAAATATTAACTTGCTTACCCATAAAATAAAGTATTTAATCCAGTGAATTTGGTGTTTTTGCTTTTGTCAATACAATCTATTAGACTGACTACATTCTGTCGTACTTTTGTAAAACAATTAATGACTGATTTCATTATTTTAATCACATTTAATATCCCAGAATACATCACTCACTCACAAAGAACAATCAGCCATTTTGGTAGAATGTGAATGATTAATCATCATATTTTCAAAGTATTTTAAAATACAATTTGCATGGCCTACATTCCAGAAACGGTCATGAACTGTGATGACAATTATGTCAACAAACCGGAAATATAAAAATGTTTGGGGAATACCATCCCTTAAAATAGATTTCACAGGCAGAATGACCAGGTAAAAAGGACATTAGTAAAAAGGTGCTTTTTTACTTACTTGGAATTTGTTCAATTCAATCTTACTTGTTTTAATTGCATTTTATAATCTTAAAGTTTTAAAACACTGCTTCGGCATCTATATACGTTATAAATATACAGAATGACGTCATTGGCCTCGTGCTGCGTGAGAATTGTAAATAAAAAAAATGACCGACTTTATTTCATGACCGAGCAGATGTCACGACACGATATATATACTTTTTGGTTTTATCGAGTTTGTTCTGTAGTCAATGTGACGTCACACAATGGCTTCTCGGTAAAGTGGAACTGTCAACTGTGATGATAAAATTGGGTAATGACAGGATTAGAGAAGAGAACAATGACATATAATTGCAGGAAAATGTTATTTGGTTAGAGTGTTGACAATTTTTATTAATTTTTCGGAGGTTTAAAGAGCCAGAGCCGATTTCTTCAAAACGGCGTTGCATTCCTGTTCGTTTCACTCACTACCGTTTGTGAAACTTCACTACCCATATGACGTATTTCTCATCATATTGATAAAATTTCCGATTCCTGTGCAATAACAAACACTAGCAACGACCAGTGTAGGGGAGATAATTCGATTTTGTATTTCTTACCATATTCCCAACACGTTCTTCAAAAGGTGCTTGAAAGTACGGCTTATTAGACAGTGTTCTGCTTTTGTGAAAACGTTTAAGTGATCCTTTTTAGAAAAAACACATGTTGAGGCAATTGTCGACCCCTTTTCTACAATCATGAGTCAAAGGTAATGGACAAAAGCCTTTATGGAAGTACAAAAAAACATGTCATTGACTATTTTTGACAGTAACATCCTAATATTTCAGTGATTTAGCTAGCGCTCGTCACTTTCGTCATTGATGATTGATTTCCGAAAGTGACGAGTATTCGTCACTTGAATTTTCAACAAAAAAAAACAAAAACAAAAAAAAAAATCGTAGAAAAATGTTTGTAACAATCCATTCTTCTTTTTCATTTGCTGATTAAAGCTAATTAGGCCTAGTCACTACAATGACAATTTTATTACATTTTACAAGCCAATCAACGAATTGTAGAATTTGTGTTTTGATTGCATAATCTTTGATCTCACGGACACCTGGTTTGATTTACCTGGTAATGATAATGATCCCGACAAAGAATTCAATCAACGATAATGATTTTTTTTTTATAGTTATCAATATGGCATGTACTCAAAATGCCACAGTATGTATTTTAAATGGACATATTTTTGTAATCGTCATTTTGAGAAAGTCGCCGTCAAAATATATATTGATTGTAATCGTCATTCATTGTACAATAATCGTCACAATGTCCGCCACAACGAACTATTTTTGCCACGTTTCATTTATGAAAATGTCGACATCATGTTTACTGAAATATTATCCATTACTTAGTATTTTGAAAGAGGTTTTCTCGAAAAGTCAGAAACTTAAAAAATAAAAATGGCGCGATCAACAGGACTAGTTCCCAATCCACCGAAGCTACTTTTAACCAAACAAACTTTTGATGTATTTATTCTCATTTCTGTGAAATGAAATCTTAGTTCTCATAATTATTTAATATGATCATTTATATGCCAAGTTTGGCCATGCACTGCACGAGGACGCACAAGTTTTTTTTTATCGATCAGCATCCAGGTAACAATAACGTTCTATTTATAGAACAGACAGACACTGTCTGCAATTAAAAAAAATAACTACAGTATTTTTATTTTTATTCCAATTGTTGCATTTTGATTATGAGGTCTGAGAAATAATTATTTATTTTACAACTTGCTTCAGTTTTTGACATATGTTCCATACATTTGTATGTTCATGTTACCTACACAGAGAAGTTGGACTATTGGGGCAAATTGTCAGATACATATTTTTTCTGCTGAAGACTACGCAAATACGAGTTATTACAAATGTTGTGGTACTAGACCAAAGCACATTTCAAAAAGGGTGGGGAGGGGGTTATTACAATTTGTGTAGTATTAAACCAAAGCACAGTAATATTTAAAAAAAAAAGAAAAAAAAAAAAAGGGGGGGATTACAATTTGTGTGGTATTAGATTAAATCAAAATAATGCCAATGTTATATTTTATCAGTTGGTTGCTAATTTGCAGAGTATGTTCACATCCTAGGAGGTTTCCATAGCTTTTCAATCTCCATTACTAACCAATAAATAAGGCAAAGTAACTGATTTTTAAAACTAAGCTCATTACATTCTTGTTTATTCTTAATTAGAAAAAAAAATGTTCCACAAAAGTGACTAATGGTCTCAAAATCCTGGCTAAACCCCTGTATTTGTAATTTTTAGATAGATTTTAAAGTCTGTCAACTATTCATTATATCAAAACATGATTTTAATTCCATTCTTGGTTGATAAATGACGAGTATCGTCTTACCAATTACATGGTTGCAAGGAATATGGTAATCAAAGGGAGATAATTTTCATCTTCCGGTTTACAATTTTGCTATAGTCTAGTGTAGTTTTTGAAGTATTTTTCAGTATCTTGAGCTGGATTTTTGTGTATTGAGCACTGTTTGCCTACAATTTAAGTAGAACAAAGCATTTCTTCCCTAAAATATACCTTACAATAATTGTTAAAGCTGATGACTAAGAAAAATNTGATTTTGACAGGTTAAATATTTTCACAATTATTTGCAAAGATTTAAAAAATAATTAACTTGAAGCATAATAATTAGCCCTAAATTTGTTATTTTAGGAAATAAAGTTAAAAAATAAAAAAAAAGTATGTTAATGCAGCAAGCAATTTGTCTAATTTTACTAGAATTACATTTTCGTAAAGGGAGATAATTCAGTTTTCAATTTTTGATTTAATGGGAACTGCAAAAAAAAAGGTTTTAATCTTATTTTTCAGACTTCAAATGGTTAAAGTTAAAAGCTGAGGACTAATAGTGAATATTGATATGCATATTTTACCCAATTCAGTACAACTGTCTATGTGGGAGAGTAGGAACATGTTTTTCAAACATTTGTGAAAATGAAGTCTTTTAACGTGTAAAAAAAAAGATTTTTCAAAGGAGCATAACTTTTTATTTTTAAAGATATCTTGAAAAGGAAAAGTGTTGTGTGCTTCTGGAAATAATGTCTGTGCCTTTGTATGGTTTATTTCATTACATTATACACATTTTTAAAAGCCTGGTTGTTACTACAAACACGGAACTCGTCCGAGTGAGTATAAAATTCGTTGTTTCACAAATTTAATCTACATCTCGTCTGGTCATTGTCATATTTCGATTTCTTAATGTCCAAAACAAAGTTGCAATAAGTGTAATAAACCTGCAAGAATCTTACATCTTTTATCTGTGCCTGTGGTCTTTAATAATAACATTCTGCTTTTCATGCCAATCTGCATTATCTCCCTTTACACAAAATATAATTTTTAAACCAGTTCCGGATAACTCCCTTTCCGTAAAAAATGGCGGGAAAATAATTGTTCACCCAGAGAGCACATCATACAGGCGGAATAATCTTACATTTAAAGTATTTAAATAAAGATACTTCAAATTAGTTTCAAATTAAAGAAATATGACAGATTCAAATATAAAATGTTTGGAGTTTGATGAATTTACACTCATTAATACACTAATGTCTGGAGATATGAGGTTAGAAATGTAACCTAAGTACACCTATGAGAAGTTTGAAAATACCAAAGGGGTTATCAGAAGTCGTAATTTCGAAGAAGGACAGACAATATATTTTGGCCTAAAAGAAAAAAGGACAAAAGATTACACAGTGATATACAAAACAATACACTGAAAACTAAAGATCGAGCAACACGAATCAACTAAAAACCGGGGGTGACCTCAGGTCCCCCGAAAGGGTAAACAGTTTATGTTCCACATGTGGTACCTGTCGTGTTACTCTTGTTACAAACAGGGTCGTAAGTCATGAATGAGGAAAGGACCGGATTGTGTAAGATGGATTACTTTCATCTAAAAACTTTTAAATTTATTATTACTTATAATGCTTATTAAATATTAAATTGTGTATTTTTTATTCCTCTTTCTTGTAGTCCATACAAAAGACAATATTTCTAATTTCCAATAAAGGAAATAAATGGTTCTGCCTAAACCAAAGAAAATTTGTCACCCAAGATGAAAAAGTATACTAAAGTAATCCATTTTAATGAAAAAAGGCTGATGAGTTCATTCATGATCCTAGTTCCTAAGAAAAAACTTTTATTTATTTTCCTAAATTGTCAAAAGCTAAGTCATGTGTTAGTGGCCATCTTGGATTTAAGATTCATTATTTTTAAAAATCCAATTTTGAAAGGGACCATACATTGACAATTCATATACAATTTTGATTCAATCATGTTTGTTGTTTCTAAGAAAAAAAAACTATTTTATTCCTAACCCCCATATAATCCAATTGTAAAAACAAAGTCATGCAGTGGTGGCCATCTTGGTTTTTTGCTCGGCGTTTATGTCTGCTTTTCAATTCACCACCCAATGACCATTCATGTACAGTTTGGATTCAATCATGTTTTGTTTTTTCTTGGATAAAAAAAGCAATTTTATTCATTTTTCTCATAGAATTCAATTGCAAAAACTAAGTCCTGCAGTGGTGGCCATCTTGGATTTCTGATCAACGTAAAAATGTCAACTTTGTAAGGGATCATCCAATGATCTGTATGTACAGCTTGGATTCAACCACGTTTGTTGTTTCTGATGAATAATCTGTTACTCATTTTCCGACAGAATCTATAATTAAACAAGACCAATATCGTGTCTGGACCTGCGTCGCTGCAAAACATTCCAGTAATGTATGCATTTTTTACACCTGTTTAAATGTTTAGGTATGTTAAGAAGTTCAGTGGAAAGGACAAAATGACTAACTTTCAGATTACACATACTAGGTATCGCCCATGTGATAGAGTGATAAAAAAAATAACAAGTTCAACATGCAAACAATCTAAGAAAACATTTGTCAAAACTGTCCATAATAGGAGGTGCATGTCTTCAGTATGTCTAAAAACACCATGCAAAGTATGAATAATATTGATTGAACACTTGCAGTTTTATAGATACGATAACGTAACCCTCATTCCGCTTGTGCTCCATTTAGGGTTACGACTCGATCCCATTCAACGTATGGGAGCAAATTAAAATTTCCATTCCGTGATAATTTCAACTTTCTTTTTGCATATCTGGTCATAACTTATTATTCCCTACAATGTTTAAGTAATGGTGATACGAAATAAGTGTTACTATACCTGTTTCTACCTTCACGATCGATTTCGTATTCGAAAATTGTATCTTGTCCGCCATAACACCTTAGGTAGACTCGTGCGTTACTTGTAATGGGCGGAGCCTATCCATATATGTGGATCTGAATGCCAAATATGGAAAACTTTTACTACGATGTTTACAACCGACATCTAAATAAGGATATCTCCAAAACGAGGCTCATGCACGTGAAATAGCAACTTGTAAACAAAATGTCGGACAGAAAGAAGATTTCATGCATTCAAATTTTCAGATGGATATAAGTCTACCATGGATTGATGCAGCGTTTACTTAACACCCCAAGGTTTACATAAATATATTTATCTTTCACCTCCCGTTAATTTTTCCAACCACTTACAACGGAATTAGGACAAAAAACCGCTCGGTGTGAATCACTCCGGGCGCTGCTCCCATACGTTGAATGGGATCGAATCGTAACCCTAAATGGAGCACAAGCGGAATGAGGGTTACGTTATCGTATCTAGCAGTTTTAGATTACACCAACTAGGTACAGTCAATGTCATACAGTGATAAAAAATGACTAAGTTCAACATATTATGGAAAATGTACGAAAAAATTTGTCAAATCTGTACGAATACGAATACGAAAGCTTTATTTTGATTCGGGTTCATTACAACATATAACATAAGCTCTGGTGAGCTTTTTACCGAATACACATAAAACAAAAGCATTACATAAAGACACAGCATGCACAACATAAAACACAAAGCGAGACATATTAAAAGCAATTGAAAAGCACAATTACAATACACAAACACAGGCACTTGTCTAAAAAAAAAAAAAAATACCCCCCCCATTCCTTTACACAACACATAATAGGAGGTGCACATTTTCAATATGTACACAAACACTGCAAAGTTTAAATACCATTGATTGAACATGATTAGAGTTTTAGATTACACCAACTAGGTACCGTCAATGTCATATAGTGATAAAAAATGACTAAGTTCAACATACGGAAAATGTACGGAAAAATCTGTCAAATCTGCCCATAATAGTTGCACATCTTCAATATGTATACAAACACTGTGCAAAGTCTGAATAATATTGATTGAACACTGTTGGAGTTTTAGATTACACCAACTAGGCACCGTCCATGACATATAGTGATAAAAAATTACTAAGTTCAGCATACCAAAAATATATGAAAAAAATCTTCAAATCAGCCCATAATAGGAGGTACACATCTTCAATATGTATACAAACACTGTGCAAAGTCTGAATAATATTGATTGAACACTGTTGGAGTTTTAGATTACACCAACTAGGTACCGTCCATGACATATAGTAATAAAAAATGAATAAGTTCAGCATACAGAAAATATATGAAAAAAATCTTCAAATCAGCCCATAATAGGAGGTGCACATCTTCAATATGTATACAAACACTGTGTATGTGCAAAGTTTGAATAAAGTTGATTGAAAACTGTTTACAGATTACACTAAGGAAGAACTGCCTTGCTGGGACAGACGTACGGACGGAGAAAGCGGTTCCTAGACCTGCTTCCGCCTTCGGCTACGCAGGTAAAAATAATCCCTGCTGTGGTGGCATGAAAAGCTTTTATTCATTTCCAGACAGGGTCCTATGTTAAAAACTACTGTGGTGTCCATTTTGATTAACTAATCTGTGAAAATGTGAATTTTTTAAGACACCATCCAATGACTATTCATGTACAGTTTGGGTTCAGTTGTGTTTGCTGATTCTAAGAAAAAGCTACTATTCATTTTCACATAAGTCCATTGTTAAAAACGAAGTCCTGCTGTGGTGGCAATCTTGGATTTCTGATCTTTATGAGTAAGCCTTTTAAGTATCATCCAATGCTCAGTCATATACAGTTTGGGTTCAATCATGTTTATTTCTAAGAAAAATGCTATTATTCATGTTGCTATAAAGCCCTATGTCAAAAACAGCCATTGTGGCCATCTTGGTTTTTTTTATTGGCACTAAAAACTCAGTAGTAGAGGACCATCTAATGAACATTTCTACAATATTCTAATCAAATCTGCTCAGTGGTTTATTTGAAGATTTTTCAAATATCAGCCAATCAGAACACATTATTGGCTGTGGAAGCCATGTTGAATTTTAGATCAGTACCGAAAACTCAAACTTTTGTAAAGTGTCACCTAATGAACCTTTATGTCTAGTTTAGTTTCGATTAACATTGAAATGTGAAAAGCTTACAATCAATGCAAAGTGATGATAATAGGTCAAATGACCCTCTGGGCAGGTTCAGTTAAAAATTCCTAATGACTGGAATGTGTCGAAAAAGTCTTTGAGACATGTTTTCTTCACTACAATAAAGATATCAAGTAATCTGCTTACTGGACTAGTAAATTTAATTTACAACTATATTTATGAGTATTGCTATATACACATATTTTTGCATGTTGCTATATGTATAAATTTAATTTCAATATTTTATATGACATTCTTTTTATCTGGTTTCTCATGCTGACAATAAATGTTTCGGTCAGTGAGTGATTGTTGCTTAAAGCCAAGTGAAAGATTTTTTCACAATATCATGGGGAGAACAATTCATTTTTAGCACTTTGATAATGATGACGACTGCTTTGTACTAGAGCAACACAATATTTTTGTATGGTTCTATCTGAAACAATAGTCTGCAGTCATGCCACACTACCTAGGACATTATTCCGACTCCAAACCAATCTTAATCCTTAATGCTGTATACTTAGCATAGAAACAACAAATAACAATTTTGTAGTTTCTCTTTAGTTTGGCCTCACCTGAACGGGAATAGAAATCACAATCTTCAGAACTCAAACTGAACATGCTAGAACCAGTACACCACTAGGGCAGTTTAAATTGGGACTTTATTGATATTGAATCCAATATTTTAAGAATATTTAAATGTTCTTAGTCAGTCATATCTGATTTTCCTTATTGTAAGGAGTGAATGATTGTTTGTTGTTTAACACCAAATGAGCAATTTTTCAACTACATGTACATCATTGTGAGAAGTTACATTCAATGAGATGATGATGATGTGTGCTTTGTACTAGACCAACACACTTAGTCAGATCTTTTTAGTGCTAGCTCACTGAAACAACTGTCTGTGGGTAGACAAGTCGTCCCACTTGTACACATTAACCTGATTCTGAGCCAACCAGTCTTTGCTCTTACTCCTTAATACTTACCAATTTAATAGTTTTTAGTTTGATCCGGCCTGAGCTCAAATCCCCATAAAAAAAACACAACAAATTGCTACATTTTAACATCTGGGAATGCTCATTATTTTGTTGGTCTCAAAGCGGAATACTATCCACATGATTCTGCTTTAAACAGTGTTCAACTTTCAGACATGACTGTGATATCTGACCAAATTTTCCCTTGCTTACCTTAAATGTTGTAACTTATCAATCCATGGCATAAAATATTCACAACATATTTAAGCATTCATTTTAATATTTGTGTTTATAGATATAAACAAGCATTTTGTATAAACATCAAAATATAAGGTAAAAATATTACTTTTTCTTTTTGTAAATAAGAAAATTAAAACAAATGTATTAAATAAACATAAAATGTAACTGGAATGGATCAAATGTATTTTTTTGTAGGTACATGTACACTTGTACAAAAAAAATTCAAATTTGCATAGATGACAATAAAAATTGATATCTTTGTTGATATGTAATATTTATGCATATATAAAGATATAAATTATGGACGCTATAGTAATTCATGGTGGACATTTCTTGTTCGACTAATTTGTTCATTTTATTTCGTATGTTGGAACCTTAACTGTAATAAAATGTCATCTCTCCAATCATCTTGTACAGAGTAACATTTCTCCTATTTTTAGTGTGTTTAACAGTTGGTTAAATTTGTGTAATATTTATAATCACCACAGTGGTTAAATTTTTGTAATATTTTTAATCACCACAGTGGTTAAATTTCAGCATGAGAATTCCTGCCAATTTCCTTTCAACAGAAATTTACAAAATAAAAATATTTTTTGAAAAAAAAACAGATTCTACTTCTGTTACCAGAGGATTACCATATTTCTCCATTCTCAAGCTATAAAATGTGAAAATCTTGAACAGAGGAATATTGTAATCCACTGGTAGCAGAAGGAGGATCTATTATAACCTTTACTACAATGCATGGGAGATAATTCAATTCTTCAAATATTTTATAATAATAAAGCCTATAAAATATCAATGAATTCTAAGACATGTGTCTATGAAAAGAACCCTTAATAAGGAAGTTCAATTAATTTCTACATCTTTGACTTACAATCACTACGATATTTGTTTAAACAGTACTTTCAGATCTTCTAATAAAAGCTTTATAAAGTCATGAGCAAACATTCTACACAAAGTTACACTTTATAAACAATGATAGCACAGTAGTCTCCCTTTTATAAGGCCCCTCCCACCAAAGGCCATTCCTCTAATCAGGCCTGATTTAAGATGCACTGAGATAGTAAAATACTAGTAAATTGTTCCCCTCAAGAGAGGCCACCCCTCTTATAAGGCCATTTTTTTCATTGCAGAAAGGGTGGCCTTACCAGAAGAGGAGACTACTGTACATGGTATTCAACAATTAAGTACAATTAAGTATATGTGGGTTTACACAATGGGAAAGATTTTATCGTCCTGAAAATTATTACAATTCTTATTTGGCAATCAATCATAAGGTGTGAAAAAAATAAACAAAAAACAATTTGAAATTTCAAACAATTACAAAAAAATGAATACAAATTAGAAGTATATTTCAAAGTTATTCACCCTGTAAACTATACACAGTAATTATGTGTTGACATGGCATAAAGGTAAAAGTACAGAATAATGAGCTGCTTTCATATAAGGCATTAGCAAAATGAATGTGGAAGAATGCAGTCCGATGAGATTTTCAAACTGGATGAAATCATACAATAATCCTATGATTTTCTATGAAAATCAATATTTTGTTTTTGCATAGGAATCATTATTTTTCACGTGGAGGGAGTGATTATTGTTTAATGCCAAATGAGCAATTTTCAGCTATATAATAGCAATTTATACATGGAAAGCTTGGTACATTTCTAATTTATTTCACAGTACAATCACATGTTTATTTTTGCTTTTTGAATTCTAGCGAAAAAACACACAAGAATCATGTTGAACATTTTTTACCCATGATAGTAGTTATATCTTAATAATCAAAGGCACTTTTGATAAGATTTCACTTGGACGATTTCTAATCCAGTAATGTGTTTACTACTTAATAATCTAACAATAATAATAAAATAACATTATTTTACCTATGTAATAAACATTTAATAATGATGTAATTTTTATCAAAACTTGGCTAGTACTAATTATGACAAAAATCAATTTATCATCTCAAATAACAACAATAAACAGTCGAGTGAAACGATGTGATGAATTATTTTGGGACATCAAAAATCTTGGTTTTATTCATCAATATTTTTTAGAAGAAAAAAATTGCTAAACACTTTCATTTTTTTTCCAGAATAACAGTATAATAATATCAGATTTGCAGGAGAGGCCAACCTGTAATCATGCAAATATATTTGACAAATTACACTCTTCATTTTCATTTTTCCACTCCACTATGTGTGTTATCTATTATGAAACAAATAACTGCTTCTCAATAATGTGTAATTACTGAACAACAACTGGACCAAACTGAAGTTCCATTAAATATACCATGTCTCTAAAATCCATGATTACACTGCTTTGATTCTACACTAAACTTCTATTTACTTTCAATACGTAACTAATTTAAATTCAATATGTAAAACTTCTATTTACTTTCAATACGTAACTAATTTATATTCAATATGTAACTAATTTAAATTCAATACATAACTACTTTAAATTCAATATGTAACTAATTTAAATTCGATACGTAACTAATTTATCCAAACTAGAATAAGAATTGACTAATTTTCTTCTCTATACAGGATAACACAGTCTTGTGAATTGTCCAATCATGTTGTAAGGTGCGGTCACTTGATACGATTTTCTGTCTGAATTTTGAACGATTCTGCATCTGTGGAACAGGAAAGTCGAATGGCCACATGTTCACCCAGTCGTAGTTTCCATTCAATTTTGAAAAAATTTCTTATTTTTACCGTTCTCGCCATACAATTCTCATTAGACTGTCGGACAGAAATAGGATGCCAACCAATTTTAAAACAATGTTTCAATTTGACTTTTGACTTTTGTGTTCATATGCCAAGATTTTTGTTGAAACCGTGTCGAAAGGAAAAATCAGACAGAAAATCGTAGTGTGTGACGGCACCTTTATCCTAATGCTAAGAAATGCCATTTACCTTAATCTCAAATAACCGATCTATATATTTTTGGAAAGACGACTTTAAATTCACTAAAATGCGTAGTTTCATTGACCTAAATATTAACATTATGAAGATAAATTAAAACATTGATGTTCAACAATTTTAAGCAATATCAACAAAATAAACAACCAACTGAACTCAAACAACATTAAATTAAAACAATGCATCACATAGAAAAACATTTTGCCATATGATATATCTGCTTGTTTCAATGAAAACAAAAATATGGAACTGAAGTAGAAATAGTGAGCTAGTCATATTTACAAGTATCAAGGGTGAATATCATAGTCTCCCCCCCTCTACATTTTTTTTTAACTTTCATTGTCTACTTTCTCTTAAAAATATTAACAGGTATTATAAAATACAAAACATACATTGGTATAAAATAAACAATCAATAGGTGTATACAATAAATGTATATTTCTATTGAATGATTGATAGAGAATCAAAATTATGAATATTCACAATGGCATTTAAGAGAAAATACAACAAAACCATTTTTTCTCAAGAGCCTGTATCAATTTGACTTGATTAAAATGGTCTAGTATACCACCAATATTATATTGATACCTCTATTAAACAACGTCTGCTATTGTCGGCCATTTTTGATTTTGCGTTTTTAAATGTCCATTTAAAGATTATTCATGCAGTTTGTTTAGTTCGTCAATGGAACAATCATGTCATGCTTGACATTATTTGTTTCAATGACTTCAGAGAAAAAACATTTAAAACATATTGTTCCCATATTTGGGTTTTAAACCTTCCAGTGGTTTAAGACATTAAAGATTATGTTTCAGAGTGGCAGCCATCCAAGACTTCAGACTTATAGTAAAAAAAAGTAAATGGCCATCTAATGATCATCAAGGACAGTTTGGGTTTTAAGTTTGTAGTTTCTGAAAAGAAGACATTTTACTATTTACTCATAGTGCCCTGTATCAGAACTATTTCCTGTGATGGCAGTCATCTTGGATTGACACAAAAAACACAAATCACATAAAGCCCATCCATTTCAAGTTTAGCTTTAATAGTTTCTATGATTTCAGAGAAGAAGAATGTTTAAATGTTTTTCCCAAAGGATTGTACGTTAAACAAGGTTCTGCAGAAGCAGACATCTTGTATTTCCCATCTATGCCAAAACTTTGTACTTGACCATCCATGTAGTTTGGGTTTGGCTTCAATTGAAGAAGAAAATTGAAATGTGAATCGCTAAACAGACATTGATAGAGGAAAAGCGATGAAAATATTTTGATCATGTGAGCTTACAAGGATTTAACATTTGTGCATATTTTAATGAGTGTTTTAAAAGAGATAACAATTGTATTTCATCGATGCAATATACAACAAAATTACACATATGCCTTAATTTGTTATATACAAAACAAAACTTCAAGCACACAAACAATGTAAAATAAATCATAATTATAAATAAAACACAACATTTTAGTGTAACATGTGTTTTTTTTTTTTATAAATTAAACTGTATGTAAATCAACAGAGGTAACAAAGTTGATGGTGTTTTCTTTTGTCATAAAGTATTTATTTAAAAAAAAAAATCTATGTTACAATGAAAATATTTTAACTCTAATTTCGAAGCCAGTGATTAAAAAATAATTTGAAAATTGTAAATAAATTCAAAACAGAATATTGAAAATAATAAAATGGCAAGCTAAAGTTTTAAATATTACATTTTGATTTATAATTTTTTCTGAGGTAATAATTTAAAATAAAAATTTGGTGGGATTATAGAACTCCAATTAAGGTGGGCTTTTTTTCACAGGTACATGCATATTTAAAAAAAATGTATTACATGTACTTTTTCAAAATTTAAAGGTTTTGCAATCACAGATCTATCACCAGTCACTATAACAAGACATTTATGACAGCATATTTAAGGAGTCTGTAATCTCAAATCTTTTTCTTTTTTCCTTCAAAACAAAACCAATGATATGCATAAATATATACTATCGTTAATTTGCTTTGTGGGAATGGATTTCTCCGAGCAATCTCACATTGAAGGTGAAGCCTGAGATGCGATATGTGATGGAAGTCTAATTCGAGCAAAACATATAAAGGATAGTATAAGTATTGAGGATTTGGTAATGTGACATCATTATAATGTCATATTAGAAAACAGCGATATTATTTTAATTTCATGTTAGTTGCTTGACAATAGATATTATCATGTGTAAAGATCAAAGGGAAAATGTAAAAATCATCGATAATAAGTGATTAACGATGTTTTTTAAAACGAGAGGACTTTTCTCAGTCATCTCTCATCGAAGGGCGAAGCCTTGAGATGAGAGATGACTGAGAAACGTCCTTGAGTTTTAAAAAACATCGTTAATTATTTTCTCGCTATTTTGTATTCATAATTAAATAATTTTTGTTGAGATACTGAATTTTTTTTAAACACAATTACTATTTTATATCGCTAATCACTTATTAGCAAGGATTTGGTAATGTGACGTCACTAAGTTATAACGTCATATTAGAAAACAGCAATAATACTACGTACGTGCATCCATGACAACGCTTAGTTACTGGTGATCATTTTCCATCTCAGATAGCAAGATCAAAGGAAAATACTGCAAAATAGCGATAATAGTATATACTGTTTCAATAGACCACATCTACATTTTAGGAGAATTTGTGATCAGATGACAAAGTATTCCTTGTGTGTCAATAATTATATACAGAAGGCAGAACAAAAATTTCACAACATATGTAAACTTGTTCACAATTTCTTTTCGGAAGTTACAAATTAACAAATAACAAATTTTCAAGATACATTTGCTGTAGCAAGCATTTCACCCTAAAGCATATCTGTGTATGATAGAATGTACATCTGACTAGAGACATGAATGTCACCATTCTTCAGAACGCATGTTTCTGTTTATTTTCCGTGGAGTGTATGCAGCTGTAGATTCCATCCTCATAATAGCCCCCATTTCTGAACTTTGATGCTTGTTATAGTTTGCCATGGCTTCAGGCCTTGTTCTAAGTGGAGAGGTCTGTGGTCGACTAAAAAATTAATAACACAAAAGTTATTAAAATTTGGTTACACAAATGGTAGTAAAGAATGATGCTATGTCAAAGATTTATTTTTACACTTGTTCCATGGCATATTGGTCTCATAAACACATCTACCCCTACCCACCCATTCCATGCATATTCTCTAATTTCGTTTATTTGTTATATTGCATGTCGTATATTGTTTAAATTTTAAATAAGGCACTTTCCTAAATGTAACGTTTATAAAAGAAAGTCGACAGACTGACACTTTATCCTGATTCCCAAGCTACACCAGTCTTTGGTCCTACTCCTTAATAGAAAGTCGACAGACTGACACTTTATCCTGATTCCCAAGCTAACCAGTCTTTGGTCCTACTCCTTAATAGAAAGTTGACAGACTGACACTTTATCCTGATTCCCAAGCTACACCAGTCTTTGGTCCTACTCCTTAATAGAAAGTTGACAGACTGACACTTTATCCTGATTCCCAAGCTAACCAGTCTTTGGTCTTATTCCTTAATGTTGCCAGCTTAACTGAGTAGCAGTAAATACCACCTCTATAGTCTTTCGTTTGACCTTGATCACATGATTTTCTACCACTCTCAAGGTCAGTAGCCTAACTATTATACATCACAGATGCATTTTCTGAAATGAAGATTGAAATATGACACTAGTTGAAGATGACAAAAGCTCAAATGGTCTTTGTCCATGTTTGTTAAAAAGTTATAATTTGTTCGTTTGGAAATCCCCCGTAGTTTAAATGAATACAGGACTACGTCGTGTAGCAGCATGATACAGCAAGAGATTTCCTCCTGCACTAGTATTACTGCAATCAAGTTCAACTCAAAAATCATTAGTGATATTATCTGCTGGAATGCTACCTGAAATTGTTTGATGTTGTATATCAATAAGATACCAGGATCTAAAGTCGAGTAAACAAGATGAGTTTAATTAACTAACTGTGTAACCCTCTATAAATAAAAATTTATTATTATTATAAACATCACATGGTAAGACCCAATTTTCAAACTAACTAATTAAGTAACATCGGATATACCAAATATTACATTTGTTTGAAAAATTTGGTGAATTGTTTCCCCATTTAATTGTTAAGTGTAAAATGTACTTACGGAGTTTTAGCTTCTTTCAGATGTCTTGGTAATTTAGGAGATCTTTGAGTAGGTGGAGCCACTTCTCCTCTAACGACTTTATCTAGTTGTGTTTCATTATATTTAGCTGCTATTTGTTCTGCTTCTGGTCTCATTCTGACTGCAGGAGGGTCTTCATCCCAACTGTTAACACATCAACATCATAATAATCATAAGAGGTTTTTAATTTAATGAAGAGAAATTATTCAGTCACTGTTTTCATAAGAAAACATCATTAGAAAGTTAGGTTTACAAAGCATTTCACATGTTTTCACCATTTAAGGTATTTGTAAGCATGTAATATTAGTAATTAAATGTTGTTATATAAATGTAGTGTTATATACCATACACGATGTATTATAAAGTACATTTACCTTATAAGATGCCAAGAATATGCATGGAATTTTATTTAATCCTCCGCCGATTAAAACAAAGTGTAATATTAATTGGACAATCTTTATTTTGTATGTACATGTATATGGTTGATCCATGGAATAGTTTTAACAGTTAATTACATTATCATATATCACAGATTACTTGTAAAATGGTTTAGTTGGTTTATGGTGTTTAACGTAACTCTTAACAATATTTCATTTATATCATGGCAGTCAGTTTTATTGGTGGAGGAAATCGAGAACACAGAGAAAACCACAGACCTGTCGCAAGTCACTGACAAACTTCATCACACAATGTTGTATCGAGTACACCTCGCCATGAATGGGATTCAAACTCACAACTTTAGTGGTGACAGGAACTGATTACACATGTAGTTGTAAACTACCATACAGACATCATGACCACGACAGCCACACTTGTAAAATGACTCAAGTTTTTATTTCTCTTTCAGTTATAATTTGTTGTGGGAGACAAATCAAATATGGCTCTGATTTAATTTCTCTCTTCCATATTATACATGTATATACAGTTCATAAAATGTCAATATTCTGCAAGTATTGAACAGTCTTTTTCACACATATCATTATCAAATACAACTTCATCAAACTACATGTACAGTAGTATTTTGTCTGAATAAAGAGGGGCTGTCATGGACGTGAATGTAATCGTATGGGAGTTGGATTTACAACTACCTGTACCATCAGTGCCTATCACCACTGAATTTGTGAGTTTGAATTTCACTCATGGCCAGGTGTATACAATATAACATTATGTGATAAAGTTGTCAGTGACTTGCAGCAGGTCGGTGGGTTTCTCCTCCATCAATAAAACTGACGGCCAGGATATAACTGAAATATTGTTGAAAGTGGCACTAAACACCCTAACTCTAAATCCCCCCTGATGTTCTCCAACCTCTAAAACATATGGCTGCTGTGATATAGCTGCAAGAATCATAAAGGAAATATTTAATACATCACATTCTGTAAAGTTTAATTATTTTTCTCTTGTTTTCAAATTGAAATTGCATTGGAAAAATAAGAATTGACCATTTATACTCTGTGATTTATAATTATACATACCCTGGACCTTCAGATCGTTGATGTAATTTGCTAATTTTTGGTTCTCTCTCTGACCTCTGACCTTCCAGTCTCAACAATGGTCCCATACCTTTACCCTGGGATTTCTCTTGAATATCTTGTCCCTCATAATACACTTTAGGGGCTGGGGGAGCTCCAGGTGTTAAAACATAAGTGTTCAAAAGTTTATTTACAGTCCCCTTATTTCTCTCTGCATATTCCTCTGCTTCATAACCTTTGACCTTAGGCTGTGGTTGATCTTCTACACCTAAATTACCATAATTGTCTATCAAATTTTTCATAGCACCACCTTTGTTATTTTGAACATTTTCCATAGCATCGCTCCTCACACCACGAGGGTGAATTTTTCTCTCCATTGGAGGATCACAGTAGCCTCCCATGAATTCTGACATACAACCCTTATTTGTCTGAGCATATTTCTCACCATCTGATGTTACTGTTCTGCCCTGAGGGCGTGGGGAGGAATATTGTCTGTTAACCTCCTGGTCAAAGTATTGGTCCAATCTTCCCCGCCCTCGCAGAGCATTCTGTTCTGCTTCGGAATTACCCCCATTCCTCACATGAACCGGAATGTCATTTGATCCATTTTGAATATGTGACCCGTTACTAAAAATTCCATCCATATGACCTTTGTTTCTTTCTGCATTACTTCTGGCCTCGGACGAGACAATACGTTCTTGTTTTCTTGGCTCCTCATAGTTTGTATTATTACTATGATTGTACCAGTCTTCAGATCCAGTTTTGTTTTTCCTTGCATACTCTGACGCTTCTGGTTTGATTCTTGGATGGGCTGGCGGCGTGGGGCTCGGAGTGTAGACACCATCTCTTACTGACATTTTGTTTGTAGTAGATAATTGTGATTTATGTATAAAAAAAAAGCTAACTGTTCTGTTCACATCTATAGTTGTTTAATGTTTAATCTGCAAGCAGAAAAAAATACAAAATCAAACATCAATAAAAAAAATATCTACAAAATTGTAACATTGTAGGTTTATGATGTTTAATGCCACTTGCAACAATATTTCAGTTATATCTTGGCGGTCAGTTTTATTGGTGGCGGAAACCGGAATACCCGGAAAAAACCACCGACCTGTCGCAAGTCACTGACAATCTTGATCACATAATGATTGATAATGTTGTATCAAGTACATGATTCCATGAACGGCTTCGAACTCACAGCTTCAGTGGTGATATGCACTGATTGCACAGGTAGTTGTAAATCAAGCTACCATACGATAACGTTTAACATCAGGAAATAATGAAGAATATATCTTATAAATCAGACTCCCTATTATTGATATAATAAACAATAAGATTAATCAGGAAACCAATCTTATTACCATTTAATTATCTTCTTGTAGGAAAAATAAACAACTTCTCCACAAAAATATCTCTTTGATAAGAATTCAACTTGCTACATGTACATGTATAGGAAAAATTTCAAATATTTGTCTAAAAATAGCTTCTTAATAGATTATTACGGTCAGTATAGGGAGATCTAGATTTGTTTACAATCAGCCTGATTTGTCCACAACATTCTAATTAGATTATTACGGTCAGTATAGGGAGGTCTAGATTTGTTTACAATCAGCCAGATTTGTCCACAACATTCTAATAGAATATATAATGCTGGGAAAACAACAACTTTTAATCTAACCATACTACATGTATTTAGCACATATGTTCTAAAATAATATAAATTCAGCGATTTCAATTTGATTTAAACAACAGGCGTGAAAATCTCAAGTCACAAAAATGTTCGTCTATACTCGGTGAAAAGTGTGTACATTTTTATATCCATAAGATAGCTCCAAGAAATTGACAACATTCAATTAAAAATCAATTAAAATGCAATGTACTGCTCAATTTCAGACTAAATATGTTAATTCCGTTTTCAATCCTTTGTAATTGTCTAACGAAAGGTTCAATAAAACGCCACAGACCTATTATCACTTTTTTTTACTTTGATACAATGATAGGAATACAAATATAGTTTAACCCTAAAGGTAAAAGTTCATCATTGACAAAAACAAGCATTTAAACTACATATATATATATTCATTGATACAATAACTTTCATTCATGCATGTATAATGATAAATATTAAGAGTCATCTATAGGTCTACATCATACATGTATATAACCATACAACTATGGAATTTACAATCTACGACTACATTTCCTGATAGCAGAGTTTGTATAAGATATTATTGTATTATGCCAGAAGTTGATCAAGGTGCCAGAAAGATTTTTTATTTTTAAAATTACATTATACCGGTAATACATTTTTAGACAGAAAAAAAAAACTTGACTGTTCATACATGTAAGCTTTTTTCAATCTGATTAAAATTTGATCTTTAATTGCTCCCCCTTTTCTGATATGTTGAACTTTATGCATGACATCTCAGAAAAGGGGGGAGCAATCAAAGATCTAATTCTAATTAGACTGGGTCTTTTTCGTTGCTACAATATTTTCCTTACCACCACTAGCTTCCAATCCATGCAGAGTTTTATCTATGTACAATGCCACATGGCACAGCTGTCAAGTTTTTTTTTAATCTCTGACCAAAGAAAAAAACCAATGAGAACATAAGATATGAATCAGATATCAGCAGAAGTCTGCCAATTAACTTGATTAGCATTGTTTACTGATAACTCCTGCTGACCTGGTCAATCAGATAATCTATGTCTATTTAACACAGCACTAGTGATTACCCCTGCTGACCTGGTCAATCAGATAATCAACCTCTATTTAACACAGTCTTATGATTACATCTTGTGTTTATACACAAAATGTAACACCATACAGTTTAGAGGTGTTCACCTAGAAAATTTTGATTAAATCTAATTGTTGTTACTTTTGTATACTGTGTTATACAATCAAGTGAAGATTGTTAACTATTCAAATACAATTATATATGACTATGGGCATGTAAATATGAAAGGGAATATTTACAAATTTTGAAATATGTACATGTAGAATACATGTACTGATATATATCCATTACATCTACAGCAGTCCCCTCTTATGGCCAAGTGTGCCCTTCTGCTCTGAAAAAGTGGCCTTATAAGAGAGGAGACATTCTCTAGATGGTCGATTTGGTAGTATTTTACTATCTCAGTACATCTGAAATTTGGCCTTATAAGAGGAGTGGCCTCTCTTCAGAGGGACAATTTAGTAGTATTTTATATTACTATCTTAGTGCATCTTAAATCTAGCATTATAAGAGAGGTACCATTGGCCTTTGGTGGAAGGGATGGGAGACCACTGTATACATATAAGAATTTACAGAAGTGACCCTTGCTCTCTGACAATATATACTATAAATTATCTACTCCTATAAATATTAAAGGTACAAGTAACAAAATTAATTAAACACATCAGATGCAGATTTCTGCATCAAAACAAAAAAAATTGTGGTCCTGATTGCCACCAAATTGGAATATCAAATTTAAATAAGTGCACATTGAATGTACATATCTCATGCTGCCCACACAATGTTCAGATTAAATTATTTTAAAGTCCCTTAGCTTCTTCTACTCAAGAGACACACAAAAAAATTGAATTTGAATGACATCATATGTACAAAGTATATGTATATATAATGTCTATTTAAAGAAAAATAGAAAATTTAACCTATATTCTATAGCCATCCTACAATTACATGTTAAAATATTTTGAGTGGTGGTGGTCAAATATTCGTTAATATTAAATGAATTTGCAAGTCTCTTGATTGTCATGATTGTAGTACCTTAATTGTCTTTTGAAAGCAATGTTAATTAATCTTCTACAGTCCTGGAAATCAAAATTTGAATTTACTGGTCCGAATCAAATTCTTGAATTTATTTTTCTAAATTTACTGGTGTGAACAAAGTTTTTGTGGTCTTAGGCCAGTGCTCATCATGAGGACTGCTTCTAGCTTTCCAATTACAGAATTAACATGGTTAAACATTTGTACACAATTATGTTGTATCACCTTCCTGTACTTAAAAAGAAATATAGCATCTAAGTGTCTTACCTACATGTACACAGAAGATAAACATAAGTCTACAATTACAGGTACAAATGTAATTTAAATACAAGATTTCACTAAAAAATCCCTCTTACATGTAGCCAGTCATATGTTCTTGCAATAAAGAAGTGAAACACCTGGTTCTGATAAAAGTAAACAAAGGGTAACAAACCCATGATTAGCTTTAGATATAAAACATAAGACACAACAATGAAATCTGACAGGTAATTAATTACATATGTCAATCAAATACAATACAATTATGTATATTACAACTTAATACAAGTTTTACAAGACAAATGGAGGGAGGCCTAGATCTGACCACAATTTATTTACATATGTAAACCAGTAAAGTGAATTAATGAAAATTTCTACTTCAGAATCGATAGTATTCTGAGTGCATTGATGTATGATTTTCTATTTACATCAAGTCTACATACACAAAATTATCAACATTTAAAATTTCATCAATCTGATAACTACTATCACTGGATGGTCTGTCTAAATTTCACAGGGATACTACCGGACTACATCAATGTATGAAGTAACCATCATGTACAAAATGTAACATGCTATGATTCCATACAACATCACATCCTGATTCAGAGTCAGCCAGTTTTTCTCTTACTCCTTAAATGCTGAATGGTTAGCTGAGAAGCAGTAAATACCAATTTTATAGTCCTTGGTTTACAGTGACTCAACCTGGTTTCAAACCCATGATCTACCACACTTGAGGTGAGCACGCTAACCATTACACCACCGATGTGGTCCCACAGATACATATACTTGATTGAATAAAAATATACACAAATGTATATGTTTACAGTGTTTCAGTTAGACTTTGATATCTTCAGGACAATTGCAAGTTTTATCAAAATTTCTTCAGGACATTCATTAATAATTAAACAAATTTTTATCAAGTTCTTAAGGATAATTTGAGAAATACAGAGTAGGTGGGGAAATGTCCTGAGATCGGTGCCTACCCGAATCACTGTGGTTATAATAGAACATTAGAACAGAACCTGTTGTTGTTTTTCTTTCTCTCACAGTAACAGTTAATATCTTCAATGACCAGCATAAATCAAAACTTGTGTTTGAAATTGTATCTATATGTATATATGTAAATTTGGACTACAGGTGAATTATAGCACACTTAATCCTAATACATCTGTGTCATCATACAGAATAGATACACTTTTATCATACATCATACATGTACATATTATGTACAGTATTCAAGAATTAAACCACTTCCTTCTATTGGCTATACATGTACATGTAGATCTAATTCGTCTATTTTTTCCCATCTTTTTTGTTATGTTATAAATCAATTGTAATAAATGCTCATATTGTATATGCCCCCTGTGGGACCTTGATTGGTGAATAAATAAACTTATGACTTATGACTATAAATTATAACCATTGCATAGAATTATTTTTTATAATAGAAATGGGACTGAGAGCTTCTTCAGCTTGAAGGGACGTCCGTCGGTTGTGTGGGATGTATAAATTGACAACCAACCCGTCCTTCGGATGAGACGTAAATAAAACCGAGGTCCCATGTTGAGAGATTGCCACCCTCTTCGCACGTTAAAGAATCCAGTGTAACAACTCATTATGAGCATTATGCTCATGATGAGTGGTCCATAGGAGACCTGTTGCACTGGCAAAATTCTCCGTCCCTACGTATCACATTTCCTTGTTTCGAGTCCCGTGGCATTTAAATTATTCTCGTCCTGAATATAGCTGAAAAATTGCTCGCTGGAAGTTAATCATCAATCAATCAATCAATCATGTAAAAAAAAAAATTGTGAATAAAAATCTAAACGTGTTGGTCTAGTACAAAGTACATCATCTCATTGAAAATTACCTTGTTCTCGCCATGATATAGCTGAAAAAATACTGAGTTCAAAGACATTAAACAACAATCATTCACTAAAATTTGTACAGGTACATATATCATTATCACCATTAATTGTTTTATCTTAAAAATGACAAATCATTTTATTTACCTTGAATCAAGGCTCGATTCATAAAATAACCTCAAACAATTCATGAAACGTTCTTTTGCTATACATTTTGTATATATGTTTCCCTTGATTCATAAACTCAACCATTTGCGAACCGTTTCTTTTCCTAAATTGAAACTTACAATATGTAATACAAAATAATATAAAGTATACTGGTACTTACAGATAAATCTATATACAGGTACATGTACATGTACCTAATTATATAATGTCTTAAATATCAGTATTTCGTAAACATGCAAAACTGCACAAATCACATGTATAATGCATGTATCCCGGTAACAAAAACATTCAGTCAGTCAGTCAATGTGTTCTTAATATTATATACACACGCTTATATTTTGTAACATCTCATACTTATAATAAGATTCATACATTTAAATCCAAATAATTGTCTGGTGAAAATGATACGGCCTAAAGGTTGTTTTTTTTTATCTTGTCCGATACCAATAGGAGGAGTGTTACAATCCCATCAGACCTATTGTGACAAGAATGTTAAATAAAGTACTCAACCATGTAATATTAACATACTGTGAATAATACTTGTGACTTTCAATACACAACTAATGAGGGGACATAACCAAAAATCTGTATATGTCAATTAATTCAATGGTAGGTTAAAGATGGGAGTAATACTGTTTTATTACTCCCACTGAGGTTAAAGAGTGTGTCTCTTGTCATGGAATTATACTTAAAAGTATTGACACAAAAAAGTTTGATGTTTTCTTAAAGTTTTACCTGTGTAAAATAGGCTCATCAATAAAAAGTTATTTTGGTGTGTGAGATATTTTTGTTTTGGTACTAGGGTGTAGCTTTTGATCAATACAGTAATACACCTCTAATAAGGCCTTCCCTTTACAAATTAAAAAGTGGCCTTTTCAGGGAGATGAATTTGTAGTGTTTTACTATTTGAGTGCATATGACATCTGGCCTGAACAAATGTGTTGCCTTTCACGAGTGTCTTTATAAGAGGGGGTGGGGGCTATTGCACAAAATTTATTACCGTTGTAGTGAGTATATGTCACATGATTACAATATGGATGCCGATTCTCGTTCCAATGTAATACATGTTGTATCAATAAGTAATCTATAATGAATTATTGAATTTAACCAGTTGTTTTCAAGATTCTTATGAGAGATTCATATGAAGAGACAGCCTCCCTCTGACAATTGATCTGCTTTCAGTCCTAATGTCAACAGATTAAATTAATTTTAAATAGAGCATTTTTCTCAGGCAGTCATATGAGTCTGCAGGTATATAAAAGAATACTGAAAATTGATGGAGAAAAACTTGAGTGTTGAATTTACGATTGCTCATCAACAATATTACCGATAATATGTACTACAATTCAGTGAGTTGAGTAATTGTTGTTTTAATGCCAAATTAGCAAATTGTTTTAGCTAAATCATGGCGAGAACAAGTTACAAATGTACTATTGATGAGATGATGATGTCCACTTCGTACTATATCAACATACATGTACTTATGGTTATGGCTTTGGTTATGGTGTTTAATGCAACTTTCAACAATATTTCAGTTATATCATGGCAGTCAGTTTTATTGGTGGAGGAAACCACCAACCTGCTGCAAGTCACTGACAAACTTACTACATAATGTTGCATCGAGTACACCTCATCTGAGCGGGATTCATTAGTGGTGATAGGCACTGATTCCATAGGTAGTTATAAATCCAACTACCATACGATCACGACCACCCAACATAAAGGTTGGATATGTATAGTGTTAGCTCACTAAACAAGTTTGAAGGTACATTTATGTAGATGTGTCATGCCACATGGACACATTATCCTGATTGCGAGCCAACCAGTCTGACACTAGTGCCTAAATAGAAAATAAAGTAATAGAAAGGCCATTAAAAGTTTAAATATGTAATCTTTTATCACTGTCTTGACTTTAAACAATTTTCAAGTATCTTAATATGATGTCACAAGTATTGGTGACTCCTTTAATAACCCTTTAATTAGTGAAGTATGATAGGAGTTATCATTCAGAATAAATAATGAAAGATCCCTCCTTATAGAGTGGACTACCAGGACCAGTAGCTGATCTCCGTTGGACATTCTTACATGGGAAATATTACATACAGTAAACTACTTGTCTCTGCAGGACAATCTAACTTGGGAATTACATGATGATGAATCTCCACAATAATTTTATATTAGTCCTAAAATTATTCTTTGTTACCTAAAATTTTACATGTGCATCTACCCACAATGCTAACATGCACTTAATTAACTGTCTCATGTACACAAAACATTTCTTTACAGTTTCAATTTAAAGAAAAGCTATCTTTAATAAAATAATAAATCTGTTAATGGCAAATCAAAAATTATTTCAATATTTAATTTAGGGTGTATATGTAAGACATAATAGTGACCTGTGAAATTGTGTCATTATATTTGTAATGAAAAACCTTAAAGCTTACACAAACCGAACGAAGTCATCGCTGTGCTTTATTCCATCCTAAGACTTTATCATAGGAGACAATTGTAAGGGAAAACACTATTTTATGTTACATGTACATATATATGTACCAGGTATAAATTGATCTACTGACATATAACCGTTTTTATTTCAATTAAAATGGGTTTTTTTTTAACCAAATATAAAAAAATGTATCATGACCAGTTCAATGTAAGTCTGTTGTCACTAATAATAAAAATAAAGCAGGAGTAACATTATAAAAAATAATAAATAACAGCCTTTGGAGCAACCAAGAAGTGGAAAAATGATTTTTTTATATCAAAATAATTAGCTGAATACCAATATTTAAAGAAATTTAATTCTTTTCAATGTAACTGTATGATATAAACATTAGAATCTCTTCCAGCCAATAGCTACGACCTACATTCCTGCCTCTTCACCCTTGGCTGCGTTAGCCAAATTTTCGAGGTCACACAGTTACGGTTTTAACTGGATGCAGCCAGCGATATTAGCTGCAACTAATCAGAATGTGTGTAACAAAAACGCATGTTTTCTGATCCAAATGAAAAACTAAAATTGTATAAGGTTCCATCCAAAGGCTACATTTGTACAATGTATATTCATTACATGATGCACAGTTTGTTTCACTCTCAAGATTATAGTTTCATATGATTTTTGTTTTATTCATTTTTCAATTTTCCTTTGTTATACTACATTTGTATGTCCTGCTGCGGTGAACATCTTGCAATTTTGAATAACATACAAAAATAATACCAGACATTTTGTGGAGTATCATCCAAGAAACATGTCCAATTATTAAAGTTTGCTTTCAATCAATCTAATTAAAATTGGCTTTCAATTGGTTCCAGAATAATTCTAAACTATTTTTCTTATACAATATTCCAAGTCTGATTGGTCTGGTATCATAAAATTTCACAGCTGACTTAAACTACATTAAAACATTTTAGAGAAGAAAAACAGTCTAAACATATTTATTTTTAACTTGAGTCCAATGTATCATCGTGACTGTTTTGTTCTAATGTTTACAGTAGTGGACAATGTCATGTAACATGTGCACAGTTCATCAGACCTTGGCCTTGCTACATGTACTTACATTTGTACCTATGTAATTCTTGCCTGTGATATCTAATAACCTAAATGGCTCTTTAAATTTCAGGTTTTAATTTCAACATTGATAATTTTTGTGCACAATTTATCTGATAAATTTTAGCTTAATTAAAAATTTCATGTTAATTCAATAGCAATCAGTTTTTGAAATTGAGGCTGTTACGTTTGCAGCTCAAGACCAGAAACATAAAACTGATTTTAAGAACATTGTCAATTTATAAATTTTTGGTTTTTCATATTCATTTTTCAAACCGGTTAGCTGTTAAAAAAAATGGAAACATGTGATTTGGAATAATAACTGAATAATGTTGTACTTGCATTGAACTAACAGAGCCATATCAGTGAAAAAGGTAAACGGTAGGCTGAACAGACTGCAAAAAAATGTTGCTGCAACCAAAAAAGTATATGACGAGAGCAGAAATCATCAAAATGATATAATAACGAAATACAAGAAGAGAAATTGTTCATGGTCAAGTTAAAACAGTTCATGAAACTAAATAATCTCGTTGAGATTAGGATTCCGAAGAAATTTTTGTAATACAGACAAAAATTTCTCTTCGGAATCCTAATCTCAACGAGATTAGAATAAATGCATGTCTTAGATTAAGAATTTGGTTTAACTTTTGTCACTTGGGGGTTTCTTTTATGGAAGTTAATCATATGAACAAGTAAAGAAGCAACATATAATTTTAGAGACTCAAAAACACTGTGAAATCTTCATTCCTAAATTCAGTTTCTACGGTAAACAGTCCAGGATCTACAGCACTTCCGGTTTTGGAATCATTTCTGTCTGTATCTTGACAGAAAATTTCTTCGGAATCCTAATTTCAACGAGATTAGAAACTAAAGACTATGAACAATTGTTTAATATTATGGAATTGTCATTTCAACAACCCGGAATCAATTACCCAATTAATTCTGGACTGTACCTTATTTAGAACTTTATTTACTAGGAGCTCACAACTAGATTCATCTGACATAATGAGAAAAACAACAGACTTATGCTATAAAATGCATTGCATAGACTCTGCCTATTAGATGATGTAACCACTGCATGAAATGATTTAGTGCTTAATTACTGCATAAACCAGCATATGCATGTACTTTATAAGTGACTTAGTGCTTATTAACTAATAACACCAGCTTATGAAAGTTTTAATATATTCGACTACATGTATGTAGTGCTATAGTCTGTGACAATCTCTAAATGGGGGGTTCTGGCTGACAGAACCGGTTGTCCTAAACATAGAAAAATATATTAGCTCTACAGCAACATGGGCATACAACACACAGTTGGGTCTGCCTAATGATGAGATTGAAATCCTTTCGTCCAGAAGTTGATAAAAGTTGGCATGTAATATATTACAAAAGTCAAAGTCGATAGATGGTTGTCTTAAGTATTTTTTCCTGAATTTTTTTTATGTCAACAATAAAAAAAACTTTATATTTTGTGATATTCAACTTTCACTCAAATATATACACACTGGCCAAACAGAAATGCTGTGTTCGCATCTAGGCAATGCCTACTCCATATTAAGAGGCTTGACTGTCCTCAGGAGCCCTGTTCAGGCTGTTGTACAAAAAATATCATTTTAGATTTTAAATACAACCGAACACTGTAAATATACATGTACCATGTACAAAGTGAATTATTGTTACTTTTATCCGTTTTAATTAAAGTGACATTGCAAGTGGAGTGGAGTTTGATCCGGCGTTGTAAATGTGATTATATCTACAAGATTCATTTGATCTTGGTGTTCCATATTTGGAAGGAAATATCCTCGTGTTATGGGTTTTCGTCGTATTATCGATTTTCCGATCTGGCGATTGACAGTGTTAACTCTTCATTCATATGACGATTGGAATTTTCAAAGAATGGCTAGTTATATATTTCTTTGTACATAAGATTGTTTGAAAAGCCATTCCTGAATTTTAATATACTCTCGATTATCTGGCAACGTCTGCTGTCAGTAAAATGGCGTCATATGTTTTCGTATAAAGTAAAAAACAGGACCGATATACAGGATGGAAACGAATATAAAATCCGGAAATGGCTGGTTTTAAAATTTCATGGTTCTGGCCATCTATAAATCATACTACATCTAAATAAAATAACAGAATGTTTGAAAATGACCACTTTCAAACTTGTGTTCACTTTTGTTGTTTTTTTAGTGTTGAAACCAAAATGCACTGCTGTTGACGTGCATTTTATATAAGAAACCGGCACATTTCAGTCAGCTCTTTTGTTTACAAGTACGATAAGTGACACCATGACAATCACACAACAGGTAGAGCAGGTGTCTGAGATGCAGACGACATAGTTAAATTTTATGTAGCCTTTCAGGATTTTTTTTCAGCTACAAAATATAAATGAAGTAATTTTTTGGCATTACGAAAGTATGGTTCAGTAGGTAAGTTCACTATTTTTGGTACTTATGTCTTTAAAAGCAATCTTAAACATTTTTGACAGACGTCACGTTGCCATCCTGTTTACTATCTAGAAATAGAAACCGGAAGACAGGTAAAAAATAACACGTGCACTGTGTAAATCAAAATAAAATGGATGAGACGAAAACATATACCGTGACGATACAGTCTTTTTCAGATTAAAGATTGATTGATTGATTAATTGGTGTTTAACGTCCAGCGAGCAATTTTTCAGCTATATTCAGGACAAGAATAATTTAAACACCATGAGACTCGAAACAAGGAAATGTGATGGGTAGGGACGGAGAATTTAGCCAGTGCAACAGGTCTCTTATGGACCACTCATCATGAGCATAATGCTCATAGTGAGCTGTTACACTGGGTTCTTTAACGTGCGAAGAGGGTGGCAATCTCTCAACACGGGACCTCGGTTTTATTTACGTCTCATCCGAAGGACGGGTTGGCTGTGAATTTCTACATCCCGCACAACCGACGGACGCTCCTTCAAGCCGAAGAAGCTCTCGGTCCCATTTCTATACCCCGGGGATGACCCCTCTTAGAGGACTAGTGCCTCTAGGACGGAGAAACCTGGTGCCTATTCTACCCCGGCACACCCTCTGAGAGGGGGTTCAGATTAAAGAAGATTAATTTAAAATTAAACTATCAAATAAATACATATATCATTTGTGTTTTTTTCTGTATGTAGTTTTGTCTAGTAATATAGAGTTCGGACTAGTAAAATCCTATTCTTAATTAACCCAAGGGATTATTAGCTGAAAACGCCAACGACTGCAACTACCGTGCCTGATCCTTTCAAGTTATCTCCCCTGCACTGTAAATTTATAAGGAATTTCGCTGTTGGTGTCTAAATATATTCACTAAACAGTACTACAAGAATACAATAATTTAAAGACATTAATTTCATACTAAAGAAATTACGAAATATTATATCAATCCTATGACATACCAGTACCACTTTTTCTGTATCTTTACGATAAGACCCAACTCGAAAATTGGAATGACCGCTAAAGAGGAAGTGACATAAAAAATTGATGTTAATCAACTCGCCCCTTTTTACAAACTCGCCCCACTTAAAAATTTGCTACATAGATCCACTATCCTTTGAAATTCAAATAACTGTTGGTCTATGTTAAAACCAATCTAATTATAAATACAAATCTGTTATTTGTCATTAACAGTAACTGATATTCAAATCAAATCAATATTTTATTTGGAAAGAGCGCAATAGAGGCGTGATCCAATACAAAAACATGTTGAAATAAATCAAGGATTTATATAGTAGGTCCTACTATATAAATCCTTGAATAAATAAAATACATTCTTAATATAGAGTTTGTGATATAAAACAGGTTCATGGAACATTAAGGGCAGCGGGTATTATATATTTGTCAAATATTTTTTCTTTGGTGATATGTCAATTTTAAATATATTCACGGTGTTCCAACAGGTATTTGACTGTAATATTAGCAGCAATCTCAACCTCTGACTACAATTAGAGTTTAAATTCACACAAGCTCAACCTCTGACTACAATTAGAGTTTAAATTCACACAAGCTCAACCTCTGACTACAATTAGAGTTTAAATTCAACAGACAAAAGTTGAGAATTGAGAACATGAAACGAGTAATTAACCAGAATCACCACATGAAACGAGTAATTAACCAGAATCACCACATGAAACGAGTAATTAAACAGAATCCTTCTCTTACATGAAACAAGTAATTAACCAGAATCCTTCTCTTACATG
>MJUT01008087.1:123075-133738 GCA_002080005.1 Gigantidas platifrons
TTTTAATTTATGTTATGTTTTGATTTATTTTATGTTTTAATTTATTTTATGTTTTAATTTATTTTATGTTTTGTTTTATGTTAAGTTTTGATTTCTTTTATGTTTTAATTTCTTTTATGTTTTGATTTATGTTATGTTTTGATTTATCTCATGTTTTGATTTATTTTATGTTTTAGTTTATTTTATGTTTTAGTTTATTTTATGTTTTAATTTATGTTATGTTTTGATTTATTTTATGTTTTAATTTATTTTATGTTTTGATTTATGTTAAGTTTTGATTTCTTTTATGTATTAATTTATTTTATGTTTTGTTTTAGTTTATGTTTTAATTTATTTTATGTTTTGATTTATGTTAAGTTTTGATTTCTTTTATGTATTAATTTATTTTATGTTTTGATTTATGTTATGTTTTGATTTATTTTATGTTCAATAAAAGTGAATGTTTGTATCATAGATAGTTTTTGTTACATATTCAGAAATTTTAACTTGAGTGAAAGCTGTACCTGCCCAATAAAAGGACAACTCGGTAAAACAAAAACAATAGCTGAACAACACAATGGTAAAAATGATCTAAAAAATACTGGAACACTACGTACACAAAAAAATCAAGAACTGACAATCCAGAGACACCGGAAATATTGTGTTAGGGTTAGGGTTATGGCGTTTAACGCCACTTTCAAAAATAATTCAGTTATATCGTGCCGGAGTGTTTTATAGGTGGAGGAAACCGGAGAAAACCACCGACCTGCCGTAAGTGACTGACAAACTTGATCACATAATGTTGTATCGAGCACACCTCGCCTGAGTGGGTTCGAACTCACATCGTTGGCGGTGATAGCCACTTATTGCATAGGTAGTTATAAATCCAACTACCATACCATCACGATCACAACGGCTCCGTGGCAACATTGGGAACAAATACAAAACAAAAAACTGAAAAGATGAGCATCAGGTGGTTTAATATAAAAACATTGTATCTGATGTGATGATCGCAGGGTATACATGTACATCAGTGTTGAATTGAAATGGAAACCATGTATGTTTATACCACGAAACTTTCTTAGAATTATATAATATAGAGGAGCAATTCTAAGGACCATAAGAATTCACGTGTGAGAGAAAAAATAATCGTTTAAAAACACCCCGGTATCCATTCTTTTCGTTTTTATTCTCTGTGAAAAATGTAGTTCTTATTTAATGAGCACATCAAGTATGCTCCAAATTAGAAAAATTAGAAAGCTAAGATGAAAAGTCAAAAGGCTAATAAGTCGAAGGATAACCAAAAAATCCCGTTGTCGGTAACTAAGAATCACTGATACGACACCGGATTCATTAATGAATGTATGTGGTTGCGCGATAACTTTGCGCATATCGGAGAACATAGAACATTTTTTGGTGTATTGACAGCTAAAAAATAATGCAATATTCACAAATAAAACTATGTACAAAAATATGAAACGACACTGATGATGTACATGCACAGTCACTTGAAGTTTCGAAAATAGAAAATAAAAATGAGAAAAACTTCGAAAAATTTTGGTCATCTATATTATAGATGACCAAAATTTTTCGAAGTTTTTCTCATTTTTTTTCTATTTTCGAAACTTCAAGTGACTGTGGTACATGCAACTTACTATCATTTGTAAACTGAAAATACCACAATTTAGCGACAATTTTCCCCATGATTTCAATTTGAAATATTGTTTTAGTGATAAATTTGCAATAACCTTAATTATGTTCAATACTATATAGGATTAAACAGTTTTTTTTAGGAAATTATCTATGTATAAACTCCGGCAACTCACTCACAGACTGAATAAAGTCTTTACGTTAAATACTTGGTGGATTATTTTTTCATATTCCTATGTCGTAACGCTACAAAAAAAAGTAGTACAGTAAACGGAAATATTGATTTATAAATTCCTTTCGACTGACGTAGAATAAGTGACGATATCCAACCAGATTACGAGTTATTAGTAAGTATGTAAGTAAGTAAATCCAAAACATTTATTGATACATTCTAGTAAGAATAGAATTATTTTGTTATCATTTTTTAATTGGGGCAAGTTAGTCTTTACACTGACGCAAGTCTGCATAAAAATGGGACGAGTTGGCCGCGGGGCGAGTTGTCATGCTTCCAAAACCGGAAGTGCTGTAGATCCTGCCCAGACTGTTTACCGTAGAAACTGAATTTAGGAATGAAGATTTCACAGTGTTTTTGAGTCTCTAAAAGTATATGTTGCTTCTTTATTTGTTCGTATGATTAACTTCCATAAAAGAAACCCCCAAGTGACAAAAGTTAAACCAAATTCTTAATCTAAGACATGCATTTATTCTAATCTCGTTGAGATTAGGATTCCGAAGAGAAATTTTTGTCTGTAGGACTGTATTACAATTTTTTTTTCGGAATCCTAATCTCAACGAGATTAGCATTTATTCCACCTGTTTATGTTGTTGTTCGCAGCCGCAAGTGATCAAGTTTACCATTTGCTTGCCCATGGGTGGTGGTTCTCTCAGCTCCGTGTACTCCCGCTTCTTCCACCACAAACACTGGTTGCCATGATATAGCTGAAATATTGCTGAAAGTGGCGTTAAACACAATAAATCAAATCAAATCAATCAAGTTGTAACCGCTGCACAGTGCCAGTGGCGTGGTCGGCAACAATCATCGCACGAAATCCCCAGAGGAGATCTTTAGCTCAGTATGTAGAGCGTTTGACTTACAATACAGGATTTCCAGAATCAAATCAAATCCCATTGTGGACATTGCATTGTTTAGAAATTACAGATAAAATACAGGGGCTTCTCAAGAAAAACAAAAAGAAGCTAGCCCGAATCCTTTAATTTCACGTTCCACTATAAAGATGATGCCCTTTCACTAATTGATTCTAGGTTAGGTGATTTCGTTGACTGCATCTATCCCATTTATCTTGAAATAAAGGATACCATAGATACAGATAGGTCTGCTTTATACCTTGACCTACGGCTACACCTCAAAATTGACAGTGAGGGGCGGTTAAGAGCGAAACTTTACAATAAAAGAGATTATTTCAATTTTCCCATTGTGAACTTTCCATTTATATATATCAACATTCCAGCAGCACCTACATATGGAGTATATATCTCTCAGTTGATACGATATTCCAGAGCTTGTGGTTCCTATCAGGATTTCCTTGAAAGAGGATTGCTGCTAACAAGCAAGCTAATTAACCAAGGGTTTCTCTTGGTTAAGTTGAAGTCATCACTCTGAAAGTTTTACGGTTGCCACTATGACGTGGTTGACCATTGTGGAATATCTGTGTCACAAATGACCATGGATATGTTCCACTTGTGTAAGCGCTTCCCAGTCCTTTCCTCATTCGTGACTTGTCACCAGGTTTGTAACTAGATAAACATGATGGATGCCACTAGTGGAGTAGGAACTGCCTAACCTTCCGGTGTACCTGAGTTCACCCCTGGTTTTTATTGGGGATCTTTAGATGTATGTTTTGTAGATCGTTGTTTGTCCTTTTGTACTTTTTCTCATGGCCATTGTGTTCTTCGATTTATGGATTCTTATTACCCCTTTGGTATCTTCAAACTAATCTAGTAGTCTACCATTACACAACAATGGCAATGCTTTAATTGAATCATTTTGCTTATAGGGGTTTTATTCGTATGTCATAGAAGATTTAACATCAACTTTTCAAAATTATTTGTAGCGAAAGTGTAACCTTGGAGTATTCAGTCGGATGCCCCACTAGTAATTCTTCTAAATGTCAACCAGTTAGGTACATGCAAAAGGAAAGCAAAACATTGGCAAGCAATGTAGAATAGCGTTGTCATATGTAAGAGGCAAACAAACCTCACATATGGCTATAAACTGAAAATTGATATTTAAGAGGTAAATTTAACAAGGCAAAGTAAACAACTCTGGGTCTCATTAGAAACAAAAATGGTGACCACATAATGATAAATCTCTGTATAGAAAGTCAAGGATGTATTCATTCGTTCAAATTGCAAAAGGAGAATATAAAACATGTACATGTACCATTTACCTTGTGATGGAGTATAGTATTCGATAATCAAATTGCAAGGAATTGGCATATTAAAAAAGTACCATATATGGAAACTTGGTTAATTGTGGCACAGAGTATAGACATATTTAACATCTGTATTCTTGATCTTGGCTTTTAATCATACAAACAAGTTTGTGTTTTTATAGGCATGTTCCTCCCCAGAATTCTTGATCTTGGCTTTTAATCATACAAACAAGTTTGTGTTTTTATAGGCATCATGCCGCATGTTCCCTCCTTATAGTTCTTGATCTTGGCTTTTAATCATGCAAACAAGTTTGTGTTTTTATAGGCATGTTCCCTCCCTGGAATTCTTGATCTTGGCTTTTGATCATGCAAACAAGTTTTACAGACCCATGTGTGATTATATCATGTGTACCAATAACATAAAGTCAAAGTCAGATATTTTAGAAACCACACTCATAATTTAATTATGAATTTGGGTCTATGCACCCTTATTTTGATATGATATAGTGAGGTAAATTAAATGATGCATGTATTGAAAGCTAAAGTTACAATTAGATATTTTAAGAATATGTCATGCTTAGGAAATGTTTTAAAAAATGACTATCCAGACTCAAAATAAGTTTTTAACAACAATAATATGTCTGACAATATCAAATTGAGTAATTTTCTTACCAAAATGGCAATTTTAAAATAAAACCTCCAATGCTGGTTATTAAGACAATCATTGAGATCAAATACATTTTATGATAACAATCAACGTTCTTCAGTGTTTTAAAACAATATTTATTTGATATAAAAAAAAAGAAGCATTTTAACAATATATTTCCTGTTGTAAGATATATTTTATGCTTTTCTTTAATACAATGTACGTGTATTATATTTATTTATTTATTCACATACATTTTACCACAGTATATAAGGTCACAATAAAAAAGACCATAGTAAAAGGTTCCAATAAAAGACCTCAGTAAAAGGTCACAGAAAAACAGGTCAATCAAGTGTAATACAATAAAAGGTCACAATAAGAAAACCTCATTAAAAGGTCACAATAAAAAAGACCATAGTAAAAGGTTCCAATAAAAGACCTCAGTAAAAGGTCATAGAAAAATAGGTCAATCAAGTATAATACAATAAAAGGTCACAATAAAAAAGACCTCAGTAAAAGGTCACAGAAAAACAGGTCAATCGAGTGTAATACAATAAAAGGTCACACTAAAAAAAGACCTCTGTAGAAGGTTGGAATTGTAAAATACTACAGTAAAATGTCACACTTGTAACATACTACAGTAAAAGGTCACATGTTTAACATACCTTAGTAAAAGGCCACACATGTAACATACCACAGTAAAAGGTCACACATGTAACATACCACAGTAAAAGGTCACACATGTAACATACCACAGTAAAAGGTCACACGTATAACATACCACAGTAAAAGGTCACACTTGTAACATACCACAGTAAAAGGTCACACATGTAACATACCACAGTAAAAGGTCACACGTGTAATATACCACAGTAAAAGGTCACACGTATAACATACCACAGTAAAAGGTCACACTTGTAACATACCACAGTAAAAGGTCACACTTGTAACATACCACAGTAAAAGGTCACACATGTAACATACCACAGTAAAAGGCCACACTTGTAACATACCACAGTAAAAGGCCACACTTGTAACATACTACAGTAAAAGGTCACACGTGTAATATACCACAGTAAAAGGTCACACTTGTAACATACCACAGTAAAAGGTCACACTTGTAACATACTACAGTAAAAGGTCACATGTTTAACATACCTTAGTAAAAGGCCACACATGTAACATACCACAGTAAAAGGTCACACATGTAACATACCACAGTAAAAGGTCACACGTGTAATATACCACAGTAAAAGGTCACACTTGTAACATACCACAGTAAAAGGTCACACTTGTAACATACTACTGTAAAAGGCCACATGTGTAACATACCACAGTAAAAGGTCACACTTGTAACATACCACAGTAAAAGGTCACACATGTAACATACCACAGTAAAAGGTCACACGTGTAACATACCACAGTAAAAGGTCACACATGTAACATACCATAGTAAAAGGTCACACTTGTAACATACCACAGTAAAAGGTCACACGTGTAACATACCAGTAAAAGGTCACATGTGTAGCATACCACAGTAAAAGTCCACACTTGTAACATACCACAGTAAAAGGCCACACGTGTAACATACCACAGTAAAAGGTCACACTTGTAACATACCACAGTAAAAGGCCACACGTGTAACATACCATAGTAAAAGGTCACACGTGTAACATACATGTACCACAGTAAAAAGTCACACGTATAACATACCACAGTAAAAGGTCACACTTGTAACATACCACAGTAAAAGGTCACACTTGTAACATACCACAGTAAGGTCACACTTGTAACATACCACAGTAAAAGGTCAATTAGCATTCCACAATAAAACCAATAATTTACAACAAATGGAATAAATTCTATTCTATTCTATTCTTTAGCCTTTAAATTATTTCTCAACTTCAAAGGTAAAATTCAAAATAATTTTTTCAAGTAGTAAATACATGTAAGTATATTTTTACAGTTTTTAATTACACATACGGTAATTAATATGTTCATTGTATATATGACATTTGTTTTAAATTATTTTTTCAGAATGGTACTTGTTAAAAACTCAATGGAAGAAAAAAAAGTTTGTCCATATCCTGGGTATGATTTAGAGGGTACTTATTACACACCACGGCAGGCGCCAAGAGTTAAACCTGAGGCTCAAGAGTTTGCAGACAGAAACAAAGGATCTCTACAACTGTTTGGCAGTGGTACTCCTAGACCAATAGCTCAAACTCCAAGACCAGAACCAAAATGTCCATCATCAGAAGGAATGAGAAATTACGAAATTGGTCGTCATGGTACAGTTTCTAATTTGTTAAATGGGTCAGCAACTCCTAGACCTGATCCTGTTCCAGCTCCAAGAATGCGTCCTGAAGCTATGGGTTATGCTGAGGCTCATAATGGGAAATCTACATCATCATTATTTACCAATTATGGCAATCTTCCACAGAGTGCAAGGGCTGCCCCTAGAATAAAGCCAGAGGCTGAGGGAGCATATGAAATTCATAAGGGCAACAATATGAAATGTCTTCTACAAGATCCTAAAAAGTTACCAGCATCAGCTAGGGCAGTACCAAGAGTAAAACCAGAAGCAGATGCTATTGCATCAAAAGAAGGAAGAGGCATGATGAAGAACCAGTATCAGTATGCTTCTGGTCCCCTGTCAGGTAGACCTGAGCCACGGGTTAAATCAGAGGCAGCTGAAACTGCTGAAAAAAGTAAAGGAAATGCTATGAAGGCTTTACAGTATGACTATGGTCACCAGCGAGGATCTCCTAGACCTGAATCTAGAGTAAAAGAGGAAGGAAGAGAAATGGCCACTCTAGATCAAGGTGGTCGTATGTCTCGCTTAATGCATGAAGGAAGTAAAATGCGTAAATCTCCCAGACCTCCACCTAGAGCAACTACAAATGAAGCAAAACATATTCTCAGAAAATCTCAAGGACAGATGTCAAAAATTTTTGCAGCTTCATCTAAAATGACAATTGTTCCTAAAGCTGGCAGATAATCGTGCAATACAACTACATTGTACATCTATGTGAAATTTTTCAAAAATCTCTGTTCATGAAAGTTCAAATGTTTTCATCTATTAAATAGTAATTAAGAAACTTGTGCATCACAACTTCTCCATTGTAAACACCATATTGAGCAATATTGGAAGCAACAAAATCAATGTTTTCTGATATGAATGGAAATGTCACAAAATTTTAGCAAGTTTTAGCATGTTTTTAGTGGTAATCAGCAAACATATGACAGGAACATACAACATATTTGAAAGTGGCGACGAGCACCGTAACCCTAGGACATATTTGTTTAAATGACTTACTTCCCTTTGAACTTGAAGCAATATTTGCCAGATATTTTAAATTTTAATGTTTTTGTTATTAAATCAACATACATGTAGTTGTTAATTTTGATTTGATATTTAGAAGACAATGCAAAATGTGATCAAATTTGCTCATCCTTTTCAAGGGTAATTTCTATATATACATGTAGTTTTAGTTTATTCATAATTCTCTATATTTTGTCTGTAAAAATACTTGAATTTTTATTTTGTGTAATTTAAAATAGTCTCATTTTTATTTTTTTTTAAACTGAATAGTAACATTTCTTTATTAGCTGGAGCTAGAGTGGAAATTTAAGGAGAAATGTGAACATATCTATTGTTAATTACATCAACAGACTTGCCAATAGACCCACAGGTCTGACTAGCATTTGTAATTGATTACCCACTGATCTGCTAATCACCCATAATACCAGCAATTGTTTATCCACTGAAGAACATACATTTTATGACCATTATTCAATAAATTACGTGGGGTTGTTCTTTATCCAGCCATTGTATTGTGCATGTTGATTGATATCATCATCTAGCAAAAATTCAAGAACTATTGCTTCTGCAGGGAAGGGGGAAAATCAAAAGAACAATAAAGGACGTTCTGACCTTCAATCATATTTGTTATGCCTCTATAAATGGTACATGTAGTTAAGATTATTGCTGATGATGTCTAAATGAGCACATATGCAATACATTGGCCAGTCTTAATTAAGCCACTTAAGCCAATTAAGCAATTTTGTTTCAATTTTTTTTTAAATAACTTTCGATGCTCCACTTAATGACACAGAAATTTATTCATTTGGATTGGTATCTCTAATGAAGGGGTTTCTTTACATGATTAACAGAATGAGTTATGACCAAACTTTAATGAAATGAAGCACAAAACACCAAGAAATAAGAGGACATTTTTTTCTGTCTTATTTCTTGAAGTTCTTAGTGACACTTATATACATTTTACACAGGATTATGTTAAGATAATCATGTAACATCATGGTTTATTGTACATTAAAACATCATTATGAATACTTTTTTGTTTATCTTTTTATGCATATGATATTGTTTGTCTGTGAAATATGTTGTCTTGTATTTATATTGTTATATTGTTATTTATGGTAGTAATCAAATGATGTTACTGCTTTCAAACAATCTTTGTAAAGTTTACTGTCCTTGTGCAAGAAGTTTTTACCTCATAGATTAGGTATTGGCCAAAAATTTTGATCAAACTGCAAACTGTATTCTAATATCAAACCGGCCAGATGGTAAATATTTTCAACCAAGTACCAGAGAAAGATTGTTGCTGTTAAGAGAACTGTTAGTAAAGTACAATATTAGAGAACAAGCTTACAATCTTATAGAATGTTACTCCACTGTCTGTCTGTGTAATGCTGTTCTGAATCATTTGATGTTGGTTGGTTGGTTTTATGGTGTTTAATGCCACTTTCAACAATATTTAAGTTATATCGTGACGGTCAGTTTTATTGATGGAGGAAACTGGAGAAAACCACCAACCTGTCGCAAGTCACTGACAAATTTATCACATAATGTTATGCACCTCGCTCTGAGCAGGATTCGAACTCACAAAATCAGTGGTGATAGGCACAACTTACATAGGTAATTGAAAATCCAACTATGCGATCACGGCAACCCCCATTTGATGTTGATTAACAACACAAGAAATACATTTGTATTACTATATGAATGTCAGGATTGACTGATGCAAAAACTGTCATCAAATTGGCATTTCTTATTTCCTCTTTTTAAGATTTTCTTTATAATGTTAACAAACGATTAATATGCGATGCTAAAAACATTGAAGATAAAAATGTCTTAAGGATTTGTTTTCGGTAGAAAAATGATAAGAAATCAACAAAAATGGGAAGCAAGTCTACCTCAAACAATTTCATAATGCATACACATCATTTAATCATATTTTTAAGTAGAATTACTTCCCTTTTTTAATTTTTTTTACCATTTTTTAACCCATGCAACATTCTTAAAGAATGACATCTTCAACTTTTTATTCAACATGTATGAATAGTTAATTAACATTTTCTAGAAAGTAAAAAAAAATCCAAAAACATTAAATTTCAACTGAATAGCAGTCCTATTTTCTGCACAAATGTATATCTTGTTCCATCCAGACAGGGAGTAATATAGGATTGTAAGTATGCTTTTTGGTACTGCACTTGCTTTACTTACTGATTTCTAGCTTTTGTGAGAGGCAATATATCTAAAAGACATTTTGTTTTTATTTTTGAAAATCTATGTATACATGTATATTTTTAGCTCACCTGACCCAAAGGGTCATGTGAGCTTTTGTCATCACTTTTCATCCGTCGTCGTCGTCGTCCGCGTCTGTAAACTTTTCATACTTTCTTCTTCTTCTTTGAAACCACTGAACTGATTTGGACCAAATTTGGCAGAAATGTTCATTGGGAGGTCCTCTACTAAATTTGTTATTTTTGTGCCGATCGCATATCCAAGATGGCCGCCATGACTCGACTTAGTTTAACATTGAATCCTATGGGAATTTCACATTTTCATCTTTTTTTCTGAAACCACGCAACAGATTTGAACCAATCTTGGCAGAAATGTTCATTAGATGGTCATATACAAGATTTTTGTTTTTGGCACTGATCGGAAATCCAACATGGCTGCCAGGGC
>MJUT01008087.1:146486-169184 GCA_002080005.1 Gigantidas platifrons
GCCGTTCCTTTATCGTACCGTGACTGTGATATGTAGAACAATAAAGGCGCCATTCCTTTATCGTACCGTGACTGTGATATGTAGAACAATAAAGCCGCCATTCCTTTATCGTAGGGTCATCGTGGCCGTGATCGTATGGTCGTTGGATTTACATCTAGCGAGGAGTACAACATTATGTGATAAAGTTTGTCATTGATTTGCGACATGTCGGTGGTATTCTCCGAGTCCTCCTGTTTTCTCCACCAATAAAACTGACTGCCACGATATAACTGAACTATTGTTGAAAGTGGCGTTAAACACTATAAAAACCAAACAACCAAATCTAAGTGTAAAGTTGGACAATTTGAATGAACCCATGTTACGCCCTATTTTTTAAACATAAAAAGCCCCGTAATTTAATTTCTTTTTAAAACACGGGAGTAGATCACAAAATAAAAAAAAATTGTGCAGTTTATCTTCCTTATCCCATCACATATTAGTTGATATTTCAATTTCTAGTGCAATAGTCAGTACCAGAAGAACTGAAACAGGTTAGGGTTAGAGTTATGGTGTTTACCGCCACCTTCAACAATATTTCTGTCATTGTGAATCCGCATTTTTTTTTAAAGAATAGAAGATTTGAAATAGAACAATATAGACCAGTAGACCTATAGTTTGTATCATCTCTAAAAAAAACTGTAAAAAAGCAGGGTATATCCAAAAATTTCCATCAATAAAATTCCATCGTTTATCAAAGGAAATAAGCAAATAGATTTTTTTGTGAAACGAGTTCACCCCAGTTTTAGTGGTGGAGGAAGCCGGAGAAAACCACTGACCATGGGCAAGCAACTGGTAAACTTTATCACTTGCGGATGCGAGTCGAGTGCACCCTTTTTTGTAATTTACAAAGACGGGCGCGAACCCACGCCGTATTGGTGATAGGCTTGTATGAGTTGTTAGATCCAGCGGCCTAACTCATTGAGCCACCCGGGCCCCTCAATTTAATTGTAAAAACAATCCAAAAATACTTTTAACGCCCATATAATCCCTAATATCGTTAAAATATCACTTAAAAGTGTCGAAATGAATTTTTGTCCAGGAAGCAAAAATTCAATTCAAGGCAAAGTCTTTAAGACCGCAAGATATGACAGAATTATCAACGAATTATGTCATTTTTACAAAGTTTCATTGATAAAAACTGGGTTAATGTTTCATAAATATCATTTATTGAACCAATTGCAAGTTTTCATGAGATACAAAAAATTACCAAATTGAGCTTTAATATCCCTTTAAAGAAATTTATATTTTAAAGGAGGCCACTTTTATCGGTGTGTTCTACTTAAACCCACTGGACTAAAACAACAAGTATTATTTTCTCCCTCATTTCATTACTTCGAAAATATTTTTTTCTTAATTAAAATAATGTGAAATAAAAGTAAACACAGTGCAGGGTTGTCAATATTATAAACATATATCAACATAACAAATTCATTCATAATCTGTCATTTCTACCCCTCAAAAATTATAAAATATATAGTGGTAATTAAAATTCTATTGGTATTAATCTGGATTGAGGGTGGGCGCGTGGGAGACTATAACATACAAAGCACGAACGTTTGTCGTATTACACGTGTAACGAACGTCGCATTAATCGAGCACGCCTAAAATTTTCCTTATATACCAACAGCCAAAATCGTCCGTGTGGAAAGTAATTCACTACTTGATCACGTGTTGATTTAGTCCTGTAGGCGTAGAGGGAACACACCAACTATCATCTATTTTATTTTTGTTAGAGAACCAACAACCAAAAACAAAGGTTTGATGTTAACACTAATTATTTAGTCGACCATTGAACTAATTGCAGATAATAAGGACCCGGGTGGCTCAATGAGTTAGGTCGTTGCATTACCTAACAACTCATATAAGCCTATCACCAATACGGCGTCACCGTGGGTTCGCGCCTGGCTTTGTAAATTACAAAAAAGGGTGGGTGCATTTGACTCGCAGCCGCAAGTGATAAAGTGTACCAGTTGCTTGCCCATGGTTGGTAGTTCTCTCTCAGTCTCTGGGTACTCCGGCTTCTTCCACCACTAAAACTGGTCGCCATGATATAGCTGAAATATTGCTGAAAGTGGCGTTAAACACAATGAATCGATCATTGCAGAAAATATCAATAATCGTAACATTTCTGTCGTGTTGTGACCGGCGATGTATATTACGACCCCGCACATGGCGAGGTGTTCTCGATACAACATTATGTGATAAAATTTGTCAACGACTTGCGGCAGGTATGTGGTTTTCTCCGGGTACTCCGGTTTCCTCCACTAATAAAACTGACCGCCTCGATATAACTGAAATATTGTTGAAAGGGGCATCTTAACACCATAATAATAACCCGTTAACACCACCCCCTTTCTGAAGCTGAAAAGGAATTCTAAAATACTTTTGGTTTGACAATTGAGATATGACTCCAGGGTTGAAATAGACACCCTTTACAATACGTCTTAAATTACTACGGAAAATCGTGACGACCCCCGTTAGGTATATACTACACGATTTATCTACATCGGTGCTTCTAATTTCCAATCTAAATAATCAGAAATTGAGTAGATCTTCTAGATAGTGACTTGTAAATTACTGATGTAATTGACCAATGAAGTTATACATGTCCGAGAGATGTCCTCAATGTTTTCATCTTAATTTGATACGATCACGATCTACCTAGATATATTTAAAGTTAACCAAGCAAGCGAGAAAATCCAACTGACCGTGTGGGCAATTGTCCGGAGAGGTAGGTATATAAAGGAAGGCAAGCCACACCAGACCAGACAAAACTTCAACTGTACTCCTGGAGGAACAATTAAGGTAAAAATCTTCTATATTCCTTGCTAGTACACAATTTTAAGAATTATACAAAAAAGTTACCATAACTACGAAAGAACTATAATAATAATATATTAGAAAGAACAATAATTTAGAATTTAATTGTTTTCTACCGAAGTAATTGTTCAATCTAATTAAAATTAGATCTACACACTTGCTCCCTATTTTCGATCGATTTATTTTTTGGTCACTCGTGTGTAGCGACAAAAAAAAATCGATAGAAAATAGGGAGCGAGTGTGTAGATCTAATTCTAATTCTAATTTAGATTGAATAATTGTTAAGATTAAAACTGTTTCTAGATTAGACTGTGCCATATGACAAAGACACCAGATCTATTCATATACCACCCATTAATATGTCTTGTTGATAATATTTCAGATATTCCAGGATGGATAAGAAAATACTATGGATCGTTTTAGTTTGTATCTTTAGATCAACACTCTCTCAGTGTAAGTTTGTTTTCTTTTTATATATAAAAACAACATATTTTATAAATATTTTATATTTCTTACCATGATTATTGTAGATACATTGGAATTTGGATTTTTTTTTGGGGGTGTATATTATATATTATAAGAACTCGTTAAGGTTAAATAAAATCGAAGAGGGTTTTGGACGGGTTGAACAAAGTGCAAATGAATCACGTGCAAAGCATGGGTCGCACTCGATACGAGTAACCAGAAATAGTGCTCTTTAATACAAGATCTATATTTCAATGTAAACTTTCTGTTTATGTCCAGCCATATCTGAGTTAAATATGACTACAATGTTGTCTTACATCGTCTGCAAATATTTCGTACTAGTAAACAGTACTATTTCATTGGCGGATTCAAAAAGGGGGGGGGCCTTTGCTACTATGTAATATGAATTTGTAAATGTTAGTTATGTGTGTTGAAGGGATAGGGTCATTTACCGATACGAAACGGTAAGAATCAAGTATTTAATACTTTTCTAATAATTTGTATAGTTTTATCTGCATTTTTAAAGCTTATTTGAAGATCTCCAAATATCAAACACGTCTGTACATTCCAGGTACGGAGGAATCGAAATATTACGGGACCGTCGTGGTCGTGATCGTATGGTAGTTAGATTTACAACTATCTGTGCAATCGGTGCCCATCACCACTAAAGTTGTGAATTCAAACCCCATTTATGGCCAGGTGTACTCGATGCAACATTATGTGATTAAGGTTTTCAGTGACTTGCGACATGTCGGTGATTTTCCCCGGGTACTCCAGTTTCCTCCACCAATAAAATTGATAGCCAGGATGTAACTGAAATATTATTGAAAGCGGCGTTAAACACCATAAACCAAACCAAACCTAGGGAAAAAGCCCAAAATATTGCGCACTGATCAGATGAATCCAACTGTTCAGATGAATCCAACTGTTCCAGTACGCAATTTAATATTTATCATCTTATTTAATCGTGTAATATTGGTATTTTGCAATAGACCCAACAGTAGACCCAACGGGAGGTACAGCAGGTTGCAACGCAGATGAGTTCAAGTGTGATACTACTGATGAATGTTTTAGTTCTTCTTGGAAATGTGACGGTATAGTGGACTGTTCTGACGAATCGGATGAAAAAGACTGCCCAGGTACGTTATGTAACATTTATGAGTTACCTTTTTAATCATGTAATTATTTAATGGTGTAATGTTTATTAAGAAATAATTCATGGTAGCCCGAATTTATATTACTTTTATCACGGGTAGGCACTTTATGCCAATTAAAGTGCCTACCCGTGGCAAGAATAATATAAATTCGGGCTACCATGAATTATTTCGATTCTAATATGTAAAAATTGATAAAATAGCGTTATAAATTTTCGATGACGTCATAAATTACAATGGATGTAGGTATATATTATTTTTACCACGGGTTTGGACTCAAAGCGTTTGAAGGACGTCATATTAGAATTTTATTTTTACAGTAGCTCGCTGCCTTTCAACGGGTATACGGGTTTCTGTATAAAACTGACTTCTATTTGTCCAAATAGTTGTTAGAAAGGAGAATTATAATGTGGTACTGACCTGTATCTTTCCAAATAGTTGTTAGAAAGGCGAACTTGTTATGTGGTAACTACACACTATGCTATTCTTCTCTCTTTTTTGTATCATATATTTTAACTGTTTTGAATAAAAATTTATACACAGACAAGTCACCGTTAGATTAAAACATGATAACCGCATCGGTGATGTAATGGTTAGCGTGCTCGCCTCGAGTAGGTCGTGGTTTCGAACCACATCGAAGACTATAAAATCGGTATTTATTGCTTCTCCGAGCGCTAAGGAAGCACGCAGCATTAAGCAGAAAGAGCAAAGACTGGTTGGCCCGGAATCATGATAATGTGTCGGGAGTGATGCGACATGTCTATCCGTGGACTGTTGTTTCAGAAAGCTACCACTATAAAAATCAAACTAAGCGGGTTGGTCTAGTACAAAGCAGACCTCATCCTCATTTCATTGAAAATTAATTTGTTCTCGCCATGACATAGCTGAAAAATTGGTGAGTTGGTGTTAAACAACAATCTTTCACTCGCTCACTCACTGTTAGATAAATCCAGCTCATAGAGACCACCACGATGGTTAATTGCATATTTAATAAAAGCTGGATACCAAGGATACCAAGGCATAATGAGCAAATGGTTTACACAGTTTCTGCATTTGCCACCATGATAATCGGAGTAGAGGGTCAAAGTCCAATAAATGTCACAAACAAGGTAAAAAGAGACGACAAGAGATAAACCTCAGACGACCACTCTGTAGTGTTCATACTATTAAAGATGGCGACTGTATAACATAAACAGTATTTAAGCATCATCAAAATTGTAATTAAAACTTTTGTTCTCATTCAAATACTGTAACAAAGGTTAACATGGGGTGATAATGAATAAGCATATCAGTTAGAATCTACCGTTTTTAGGTTGATATTTTAGCATGTGATTTACTGTTTTAAATATTTTATTCCAGCTACTGGTCCACCAACAGGCGGTCCACCAACAGCTGGTCCACCAACAGGTGTTCCCCCATGTGGTGGTAAGTCTTTTAACAATATTTAATTTCAATCTAATAGTAGTAAAGATAAGTATTTTGTTTGTTTAATGTTGTTTAACGCCACTTTCAATAATATTTTAGCTATATCGTGTCAGTTAGTTTTATTGGTGGAGTAGACCGAATAATCTGTCTTTTGTGTGTCTATATTTGTCATTATATATTTCCTTTTTATTATTTGGACCAACAAAAAAAAATTAACAAAAAATGAGTTGTGTCTAAAAAAAATGTCCAAATAATATAAAGGAGATATATATTAAATAACAAATATAGACACACAAGAGACAGATTATTGGTCTATTGGTGGAGGAAACCGGAGGACCCGGAGAAAACCACCGACCTGTCGCAAGTCACTGACAAACTTTATCAGGCAATGTTGTACTTAGTACACATCGGCTGAGCGGGATTCGAACTCACAACATCAGTGGTGAAAGGCACTGATTACATAGGTAGTTGTAAATCCAACTACCATACGACCACGACCAACGGCGGCCCCAATAAGTATTCTGATATATGTTCTGAAACACATATAACCTTTGTATACCATATTGTAAGCACAATTCTAGTCTTGAGGCATATCTCCACCGTTCGACAAAAGCAGTCTAAACTTAATTACAAAATTTAAAAAGTTGAAAATATAAGCATTAATGTTTGATAAATATTATGATATCGATTCTTGTACTTCAAGACGATTTCCTCGTTATTATTAATAGAAGTAGTTCCATAGCCTGCAAAATGCAATATACCCTACTCTTTACAGCCCTTTTAATTGTAATTCGTTCGCTACCACCAGGAATAAAAGTGCAACATAAATAATGTTACCAATTTTAAAAACTACATGCTATCTGGCTTCCATGAATCATTTCCATTCTAATAGAAGAAATATAACACATTTGTTAAAATGAAAGACAGTATGCGAAATGCATCTAAAAAATCCACTACTAGTATACAGATTCTAGATACTACTAACGTGCTGAAATTTTCCAGTTTAATGGAATTTTGATTTTAGCAGCTTAAAATCGTAAAATGAATCCGAACCCAGTTGTCAATATCACCATCGTTCCTTGGAAACTATGTCATCCGAAGACCAATAATTTACGAATGTCAAAGTGGACGGAATTGATAGACTGTTAATGGCACATACGACCCCAAACTGTCCGTAGGTAACATTATCCTCAAGGTATAAAATTATATGTAAATTAAAACACCAACGAACATTTTAATGTTTGCTGTGCATCACGATTCTTTCTAAATAATAAATACATGAAATCACATACGAATGATATCATAATTGTTCCAAGCATGCGCTTAGTAAAATATATGGCCAATTTTCTCATATAGCAATCTAGACAACACACTAAGCTTACCTGAAGTTAATGAGTTTTCGTTTTTACACCCCAATCCAAATGATTCCACTTTGTTTATACAATAATTCCAGCTATTCTCACTTGAAATTTTACCTTTCTTTAATGAATTTTTAAAAAGTGTGATTAGGTGCATGGAATGAACCTATTATTTGTGTATCTTGTAGATTCTACACCTAATCCAACAGGAGGTCCAGCAGGTTGCAACGCAGATGAATTCAAGTGTGATACTACTGATCAATGTTTTACTATTGCTTGGAAATGTGACGGTATAGTGGACTGTTCTGATGGTTCAGATGAAAAAGACTGCCCGGGTACGTTATGTAATATTCATGAGTTACCTATTTAATTATGTAATGTTGGTATTTTCAGCCGAGTTGCAACGAAGTTGCAGTCGACTTATGTTTTGGTGAAAGGGGGGAGGACGGGCGGGCGTATGTTAGTCTATCTTCGTTAACGCGATAACACTCTTAGTTTTTGGCCGATCAACATCATTTTTGGTAGGAAGCATTATTACACTATTATTTAGAGCGAGTTCGAAATTCAGACTAATCTATTGTTTTTTCCTGTAAAATCATGGTTTTTTTATAGAAAAAGTACATATTTTGAGAATTACACATTTCTCTGAAACTACAAAATATAGAAACTTAATATTTGGTATGGGTGGAGATGCCAATGTGAAGTTGTGCATTCAGCATTTTGTATCCCCGGGGCTCAGCCCCACCCCGCTGGGGAATCTGTATAAAAATGTAACAGATATCCCCACCCTAAACCATATATTTATGATCAGGATGACTAAGCAAATTAAATGCATTATAGCTCAGGCCACCGGGTCAAACCCCAACCCCTACCTGAAGTGAACTTTTTAATGCTCGAGATGCCCACCCCTAAACCATATATATAAATTATGATCAGGGTGACTAGGCAAATTAAATGCCTTATAATCCGGCCCCGGGGGTCATACCCCACCCCCTACCTGAAGTGAACTTTTTAATGGTTGAGATCCCCACCCATAAACCATATATATTTATGATCAGGGTGAATAGACAAATTAAATGCCCCAAGAATTGAGGTCCGAGGTCATCCCCATCCCCTACCGGAGGTTTTTTTTTATAGCCGAGTATAAAACAAGACCAAATGATTTTGACTTGCAACTCGGTTGTTGCGGCATCTCTGATGCTTTCTCGATTTTTATCTTTATTATGCATCACCCGCTCTGTGTAAATAATAAATACACGAAATCACTTATGAATGATGCCCATACATACTTGACATTGGCGAAGTAGAATATATCTGTAATTTCCTCATAGAATTAAAGATTGTTTATATAGACAATGAAGGATGTCATATAGAATTGAAATATTATACAAAATAATTTAAACCAGGGAGTATTTTATAGTTTTCTCTGCCAGTCAATTTTGTTCCATCTGTCAAACTGACCTCCATCATATGACTTCAATATTTTTGTAGATAACACTGACTATTCATAATCACAAATCAACTGGTTGTTCATGGAACCTCCACACTATTCTGGTTCTAATCGAGAATTATTGATGTATTTTGTAGATCAACCTAGTTCAACCGCCCTACCAACAGGAGGTCCAGCAGGTTGTAACGCAGATGAATTCAAGTGTGATACTACTGATCAATGTTTTACTATTGCTTGGAAATGTGACGGTATAGTGGACTGTTCCGATGATTCAGATGAAAAAGACTGCCCGGGTACGTTATGTAATATTCATGAGTTACCTATTTAATTATGTAATGTTGGTATTTTTAGCCGAGTTGCAACGAAGTTGCAGTCGGCTTATGTTTTGGTGAAAGATGAGCGGACGGGCGGGCGTATGTTAGTCTATCTTCATTAACGCGATAACACTCTTTAAGTTTTTTGTGGATTAACATAATTTTTGGTAGGAAGCATTATTACACTATTATTTAGAGCGAGTTCGAAATTCAGACTAATCTATTGTTTTTTTCCTGTAAAATCGTGGTTTTTTATAGAAAAAGTACATATTTTGAGAATTACACATTTCTCTGAAACTACAAAAGATAGAAACTTAATATTTGGTATGGGTGGAGATGCCAATGTGAAGTTGTGCATTCAACATTTTGTATCTGCGGGGCTCAGTCCCACCCCACTGGGGAATCTGTATAAAAAATGTGATCGAGATCCCCACCCTAAAGCATATATATTTATGATCAGGGTGACTAGGCAAATTAAATGCATTATAGCTCAGGCCCCGGGGTCATACCCCACCCACTTCCTGAAGTGAACTTTTTAATGGTTGAGATTCCCACCCCTAAACCATATATATAAATTATGATCAGGGTGACTAGGCAAATTAAATGCCTTATAGCTCATGCCCCGGGGGGTCATACCCCACCCCCTACCTGAAGTGAACTTTTTAATGGTTGAGATCCCCACCCCTAAACCATATATATTTATGATCAGAGTGAATAGACAAATTAAATACCCCAAGAATTGAGGCCCGAAATCAGTCCCCATCCCCTACCGGAAGTTTTTTTTATAGCCAGTATAAAACAAGACCAAATGATTTTGACTTGCAACTCGGCTGTTGCATCTCTGATGCTTTCTCGATTTTTATCTTTATTATGCATCACCCGCTCTGTATAAATAATAAATACACGAAATCACTTATGAATGATGCCCATACATACTTGGCATTGGCGAAGTAGAATATATCTGTAATTTCCTCATAGAATTAAAAATTGTTTATATAGACAATGAAGGATGTCATATAGAATTGAAATATTATACAAAATAATTTAAACCAGGGAGTATTTTATAGTTTTCTCTGCCAGTCAATTTTGTTCCATCTGTCAAACTGACCTCCATCATATGACTTCAATATTTTTGTAGATAACACTGACTATTCATAATCACAAATCAACTGGTTGTTCATGGAACCTCCACACTATTCTGGTTCTAATCAAGAATTATTGATGTATTTTGTAGATCAACCTAGTTCAACCGCCCTACCGACAGGAGGTCCAGCAGGTTGTAACGCAGATGAATTCAAGTGTGATACTACTGATCAATGTTTTACTATTGCTTGGAAATGTGACGGTATAGTGGACTGTTCTGATGATTCAGATGAAAAAGACTGCCCGGGTACGTTATGTAACATTCATGAGTTACCTATTTAATCATGTAATATTGGTATTTTTAACTTTATTATGCATCACCCGTTCTGTATACTAGCAAGGTCGTATACGTCCTTGATACTAGTAAATAATAAATATACGAAATCACGTACGAATGATTGATGCCAACACTATTCTGGTTATAATCAAGAATTATTTATGTGTTTTATAGATCAACCTAGTTCAACCGTCCTACCGACAGGAGGTCCAACAGGTGGTCCAACAGGAGGTCCAGCAGGTTGTAACGCAGATGAATTCAAGTGTGATACTACTGATCAATGTTTTCCTTCTAGTTGGAAATGTGACGGTATAGTGGACTGTTCTGATGATTCAGATGAAAAAAACTGCCCAGGTATGTATCTAACATTTATTATCTTATTTAATTGTGTAATGTTGTTTTTTCATGAAAAAAGAAAATTTCTCGTCTCGAGAAGGGACAAATCTTGTTTTGTAACAAACAACTCTGATTCTTTCAAAAAGTTCTTTGAATCTGATGTCATCAAAATGCTCAAGTTTTTGATTGACAACATATTTGGTATGTTTGGTGGACATGTTTTCCAACGGACAGTCGAAATTCTTATGGGTATGGGTACCAATGCAATTGTGTTCATCTTCTTTATCTTTATTCTACGAGGCAGAGTTCATACAGGGGCTTCTCAAGAAAAACTAAAAGAAGCTAACTCGATCCTTTATCTTCACTTTCCGCTATATAGATGATGTCCTTTCACTAAATATTTAAAGTTTGGTTATTTTGTTGGTTGCATCTATCCCATTGATTTTGAAATGGATATCACAGATACAGTTTGGTTTATTTCATGATTGCCCTACATCTCAAAATGGACAGCGAGGACCGGTTGATAACAAAACTTTACGACAAAAGAGATTATTTCAATTTTCCCATTGTAAGCTCTATATTTGTGTGTAGCTACATTTCAGCAGCACCTGTATATGGAGTATATATCTCTCAGTTGTTCGGATATTCCAAAGCTTGTGGTTCATATTCATATTGATATAGATAAAGCATAATATAGATATCCCACTTTTAAATTTACCTTGGTGGTAGTATTGTACACTTTTTTGACATTTACATAGACATGCAGGTTGGTCCAGCTTCAGGTTCATGGTGTTTAGCACCACTCTCAACAATATTTCAGTTACATAGATATGCAGGGTTGTCAACTGGGCTCCCTATCACTACAATTTTAGTAAAAAAAACTATTTTGCCCCAGCAACTAACTTTGCACATGAAATATTCAAAATTACAGTAGCCATCTGGACTACTGTATGAAAATTATTAGGTGCTCAGACTAAATTTTCTTCGTAGTGGGTTAATAGTTACCTGTTTTATTATTAGGTGCTCAGACTAAATTTTCTTCCTAGTGGGTTAATAGATATCTGTTTTATTATTAGGTGCTCAAGACTAAATTTTCTTCCTAGTGGGTTAATAGATATGTTTTATTATTAGGTACTCGGACTAAATTTTCTTCGTAGTGGGTTAATAGATATCTGTTTTATTATTAGGTGCTCAGACTAAATTTTCGTCGTATTGGGTTAATAGGTACCTGTTATATTCTTGATTTACACCTGTAAACAATAGTCTATGTACTCCTTTAGTTGGTGTTAGATTGTTAAAAAATCAGACTGAATTTTTTTTTTTTTTTTAGTTTTTGTGGTCTGTACTACCTATATCATTTGGATTGACATAGTGTGATAAGCATATCAGTTACAATAAATTTATATTAGGGTAGATAGGATAATTCTGTAGAGACGCACATCATTTAACATCAATGCCACTAAACTGTGTGATACCACAGAACCGTGTTTGATAGCATGTAAGACATAGGCCTAATATTAATGATAAATTGGTCTAATATTGACGGAAACTTAAGTCAGTTTACGATATTGAAAGGGGAAACTGTCTGCATACATGTACCTAATAGCCATAATTGGAAGATGGACAGACATTACAATGGCCAAAAGAAAAGGTACAAAAGGACAAACATTGATCCGCACAGAAGACATAAGATCGAGCAACACGAACCCCACAAAAGGGGATGAAATCAAATGCTCTGGAATGGTTCCTGCTCCACCAGTGGTGCCTATCTGTTGCTATTTTATAAATTAGGTATTTGTTTTTCTTTCTAATTCATCATCAGTATGATATTTCTGTTTTTTAGGTTGTTATATTTTAGCATATGACTTGTTAAACTGTTTTAAATATTTTATTCCAGTTACTAACGGCCCACCAACAGGCGGCCCACCAACATCTGGTCCATCTGGTGAGTCTTTTAACAACATTTCATTTCAATTGATTAAAATAGTAAGATATAAGTATTCTGAGATATTTTCTAAAATAAATTTTAACTTTTATTCACTAGGCCTAAAAAAAATGCTAGTTTTTGATGAATCTCAACCATGCTATTATTTATGCAAAAGCAGTAATTTAAAAGGTTGAAGCATAAACAAAAATGTCTGATAAAGATATGATTATGATATCAATATTTGTATTTCTACCCAATATTCATACTACTACAAAAAGAAGTAGTGATATTTACATAAATATATTTTCATTAAGATCTCTCAGAAAAGGGTTTGCAAAGAAATAATGTACATTTTTGTAATCCCTTTTTTATTTTGCATTTTTAAAGCAATTAATGTATGACAATGTACATTTTGAAATAAGATTTTTATGATTTAGACCTAGATTACACTTTGAACATACATGCTATGAGGAATAAAATAAAGAAATGGGGGTGCAAAGTTTGGCATGTTTTATTAATTCACTCTCAAATGAACAAATTGCTAATACATTTTTTTTTTAGTTATAGAATATATTGAAAAATGAGTGACATTCACAAAAATAGTAAATGCCATATATGTCCACATAGGCTCTTCTTTGATGGTATATTAATATCACATTTGTCAAATGTTATCCACATTCTATACATATTAGTTATATTATTTTATGAACCAATAATGCAATATCTTGGTTGTTTAGTCTGAATTAAATCACAACAAATAAATGAACCGCATCGGTGGCCTAATGGTTAGCATGCTCGTCTCGAGTGTGGTAGATCGTGGGTTCATCGGTGGCCTAATGGTTAGCATGCTCGTCTCGAGTGCGATGGATCGTGGGTTCGAGCTCCGGTCGGGTCAAACCAAAGACCATAAAATTGGTATATGTGTTGCTCCTTCGCTAAGCACGCAGCATTAAAGAGAAAGAACAGGACTTGTTGGCTCTGAATCAGGATAATGTGTCTTGAGTGTTGCGAACATGTCTATCACGGACTGTTGTTTCTGTGAGCTAGCACAATAAAAATCCACCTCAGCCTGTTGGTCTAGCTAGTACAAAGCGGACTTCATCATCACCTCATTGAAAATCAACTTGTTCTCGCCATAATATAGCTGAAAATTGCTGAATTGGCGTTAAACAATAATCACTCACTCATTCATAGGTGACAATTACAACATTTTAGAAAAGTAAATTGTAATTGCTTTTCACAATGTCATCATCTCAAAGAGTTATACATTCACACTAAACCATCAATCCGACAGGCAGCCAACATTGAAGCTTGATATGAATTTATTTTCTTTTAATAATAGTTATGCTTTTTGTATGACCAATAAATTAATATGAGACAAAGTTTCAACTATGGTAGAAATATAAATATTTTGATTCCAGATTCATATCACTAATGGCTTAGGGACCCGGGTGGCTCAATGAGTTAGGTCGCTGGATCTAACAACTCGTACAAGCCTATCACCAATACGGCGTGGGTTCGCGCCTGGCTTTGTAAATTACAAAGAAGGGTGCACTCGACTCGCAGCCGCAAGTGATAAAGTTTACCAGTTGCTTGCCCATGGTCGGTGGTTCTCTTCGGGTACTCCGGCTTCCTCCACCACTAAAACTGGTCGCCATGATATAGCTGAAATATTGTTGAAAGTGGCGTTAAAACACCAAAAATCAAATCAAATCAAATCAAATCAAATCACTGTTGGCTTAAATTTCATGCACAGGAAATGACACACCGGAAACCAATACATGGTTAAATCTGCAGAAAATCGGATGCACAATAATCTGGAACGATTTACAGATTCCATGTCAACTCGTACCTTTTCCAACTCGTATCCTACCAACTCGTACCCAATTTCCGGTTATAAATGTAAAAAAATTACTCAAAATCGCAGTGTGTTCTAGCCTATTAAACGTATACCATTGGACTGACAATATCATTAAACGCTCGGGGTAAAATAATTGGCATAAAGTGTCTACCCGTGGTAAAAATAATATAAATTCGGGCTACCATGAATTATTTCTTAACTACCATACATCCTGATTGAATAATTAAATGGCTTCTTGGGGCGGATCCGGAGGGGGGGGGCAGCCCCCCTCTAAAGTTGGAAAAAATATGATTTTTTTTGCGTAAAATCGTGATTTTTCACACGAGATACCCCAACAATTTTCGCGCCTCCCTCCGCTGGGCGCGATTTTTTTTAAGTGCGCGCCCCCTAACTTGAAATCCTGGATCCGCCCCTGGATTCTGATGATCTAATGCATGGAATGTATGTAATTTAATATGGATTAATGTTTTGTTTTGCTTCAAACAACTTTGTCATTAGATATACATTATCAAACAAACATGTCTACTGCATGTAAAAGTATTGCTGTATGTATATTATATCTCCTAAATTCTTAGCATGTTTAATCAGTTGGTAAAATTTCTGCATTATAATTCCCGCCAATTTCCTTTCGACCGTTATTAAGGACAGAATTTGATAACTTAAAAATAATTTTGATGTTTTTGGTCCCATAGGAGAAACTTCCTCTCCTTCTACTAACAGCGAATTATGATATTTTTCCACTCGATAAAAGCTCCAGTTTTAAAATTTGAAAATGAAACTTTCGAGAATGTCGAAATGTCATAGTCCACACAGGCGCTCGTGGCACGGACCACCCCCTTTTTTCTAACTTTCTGTTTACAAATTTATTTTCAATCAAATTTCTTTATTTCTTCATTATTTCATCTCTTTTTCCTTATTTTAACTTGTTCTTGTCAAGATTCATATAATCTCATGTTAACAACAATTCGCATGTTTCGACCTTATTGAGATACTAGAGATGAAATAATGAAGAAATAAAGAAATTTTATTGAAAATAAATTTGTAAACAGAAAGTTAGAAAAAAGGGGGTGGTCCGTGCCACGAGCGCCTGTGATAGTCCACAGGTATCAGAAGGAGAATCTGTATTTATCTTATCCTTTGTAGGATGTGGTTCAGACAGTAGTAAATGTGATGGTTATGCTGACTGTGCAGATGGCTCTGACGAACAAGGATGTGATAGTATGTATTATTATACAGCTATAATTTTAATCCAATCAAAAGCACCATGTGATAGAATAGCTATAATTTTAATCCAATCAAAAGCACCCATTTAAGACATGTGACCGTACATTATTTTTCCCGTATTGTACAACAGGAAGCCGTATTTTTTCCGTATTGGACGTCCAATACGGAAAAAATACGGCTTCCGGTTGTACAATACGGGAAAAATTAACTTGTTAGATATTTAACAGTTTGAGGGGGAAAAAAAGAAAGTTGTTTAGAAGAATTGTTGATCAGTTATTATATTTTGCTGCTTTTAATTCATTTTTAGAGTTTATGGGATCTGTATTGATACAGAACATTTTAATAATTGTGACGAAATACATGTTGTGCAGTTGTTCTATTTAGACTGTATTAAAAGTTAAACATAAAATTGTTGTTATAGTATTGATCATTTCAGCTGTATAATAAAACTCGTCCGTATTGTATTGAAAACCCGTATTGGACTCGATGCCTGCGGCGTCTCGTCCAATACGGGTTTTCAATACAGTACAGACTCGTACAATATCTTTCCATATTGTACATACCACTGTATAATAACCTATTATTATTTAGATGACAATTAAATAGTGAATATAAACATTGCCGGATTTACCATTGTACTTTAAGGTGTGCCACGTTGGCCAGGGGGGTGGGGGGGGATCTTCCTGCCAATACAATTTTTACATGGATATTTGCTTATGCGGTGCAATTTTAAATTTGAAGGTGTTCTGTTTGGGAGCAATTCCATACATAATGAGTTGATAGTCTGGGAGTGTGCCTCCCTCAGGGCCCAAGCAAGGGGCCTCATAACTTAACTAGCACAGGGCCTCATTTGTCCTAAATCAGGCACTGAATAGAAAGACATTTATTTGGATTTCCCAACATCTTCTTGTGTTCTGCTTAGACGAGAGGCGGTTGTTCCTTTTATTGATATTGGTGACCATCACTGTTTTTACTTTCTTTTCATAATATAAAGATCATCTCATTGAAAATTTACTTGTTCTCGCCATGATATAGCTGAAAATTGCTGAATTGGCGTTGAACAACAATCACTCACTCATAATTATATAAAGAACATCCTCCAGCTATTGATATTCGAATTTATCCCATATCATCAGTTTTAATCCAAAATTTCAGTAAAACACATATAGTCCATTGAACACAAAATAAAAGAAATCTATACTATGACAATCTAATATCCAGACATTGGTCAAGTTTTATATAAATGCATATGCATTTAGGCACCATCGTGGCCGTGATCATATAATACATGTAGTTGGATTTACAATTACCTATGCAATCAGTGCCTATCACCACCAATTTTGTGAATTCGAATCTCGATCAGGGCGAGGTGTATAACATTATGTGATAGTTTGTCAATGACTTGCACAGGTCGGTGGTTTTCTCTGGGTCCTCCGGTTTCCTCCACCAATAAAACTGACTGCCGGATATAACTGAGATATTGTTGAAAGTGGAGTTAAACACCATTAAACAAACAAACCAACAATGTATTAATGCATATGCATTTACCATAACAATATCGTTCTTGGGTCCTATAATATTAACCGGGTTGCAACGAAGTTGCAGTCGGCTTATGTTTTGGCGAAAGGCGGGCGGGCGGGTGGATGGGCGGGCGTATGTTAGCCTATCTTCGTTAACACGATAGCGCTCTTAGTTTTTGGCCGATCAACATCATTTTTGGTAGGAAGCATTACTAAACTATTATTTAGAGCGAGTTCGAAATTCAGATTAATCTATTGTTTTTTTCTTGTAAAATCATATTTTGAGAATTACACATTTCTCTGAAACTACAAAAGATAGAAACTTAATATTTGGTATGGGTAGAGATGTCAATGTGAAGTTGTGCATTCAGCATTTTGTTATCACCGGGCTCAGCCACACCCTGCTGAGGAATCTGTATAAAAAAATGTGACCGAGATCCCCACCCTAAACCATATATATTTATGATCAGGGTGACTAGGCAAATTAAATGCATTATAGTTCAGGCCCCAGGGTCATACCCCACCCCTACCTGAAGTGAACTTTTTAATGGTTGAGATCCCCACCTCTAAACCATATATATTTATGATCAAGGTGACTAGGCAAACTAAATGCCTTATAGCTCAGGCCCGGGAGTTCATACCCCACCCCTATCTGAACTGAACTATTTAATGGTTGAGATCCCCACCTCTAAACCATATATATTTATGATCAGGGTGACTAGGCAAATTAAATGCCTTATAGCTCAGGCCCCGGGGTGTCATACCCCACCCCCTATCTGAAGTGAACTTTTTAATGAATGAGATCCCCACCCCTAAACCATATATGTATATTCATGATCAGAATGACTAGGCAAATTAAATGCCTTATAGCTCAGGCCCCGGGAGGTCATACCCCACCCCCTACCTGAAGTGAACTTTTTAATGGTTGAGATCCCCTCCCCCTAAACCATATATATTTATGATCAGCTGAATAGGCAAATTAAATGCTCCAAGATTTTGACTTGCAACTCGGCTGTTGCATCTCTGATGCTCTCCATTTTTTAAAAGGTTTTATGATATTTTATGTTAAACATTTTTTTTTCATTTCAGATTTTAATAAGGGATCTAAAATAACAAAATCAAAATAGAACTTGAAAATGCAACTAACATGCAATCACCACCACTTTCAGCAATTTTTTCTGCTATGTTCTATCTACCAGATTTAATGGGGGAGGATAACATAGACATTTACAAATAACTGACTGGTGAAACGCCCATCTATGGGTAGGTTCTGGAAACCTTAAACAGATGAAATAGGCATTTTAGCTTGAACACAGGGCAGTAGACTGTTAGATCCGTGGTCAGGATCCAACGAACTTAACCAGGCACTATGCCTCTTTGGCCACAAATTGTCAAATGATATCAAATTCATATTTTATTGTAAATATGTATTTTATATCATTGAAATGTTAAACATGTATTTTATTTATTTTATATCACTTTAAGAGGTGAATGTGACCATTTCTTTTTATGCAAAAGTTGTCACCATTGTTATGACTCTTTTGTGATAATTCTGTATTAAAACAAATATGATATAAAGCGTAATTTATTATATCTTTAAATAAATTATTATCTTGATTTAAGCATTTACCTGTCCTGCCAATAAAGAAAAATGTGGTAATGGTCAAAATGATAAATTAATATGCATTTTGAAATCTGCCTTTTGTGACGGTTATCAGGACTGTCCAGATGGAGGGGATGAGAAGGAAGACATGTGTCAAGGTAAACAAAAGTATATTTAAATATTAATATATTTATTTAAAAAAATTTCCTATGTAGTGTCGATCCATAACCAGATTTAGTGGGTCATGTATCAGTTGGGGAAAAAGTGATTCTCCCATTATTACGGCGTTTCAACCCCCTGAACCAGTGGTGGAAAAATCTGTAATCCTCTAGAGGATTAAAATGTCTGGTGCCTTTTCCCCGCATGTTGTCAAATCTGTAATTTTGAAGGATTTTGAAATAAAGTTCCTGTTAAATAATGGGAGAAACAAATTCTCCGTCAGTTGCCCACGTGGGTTACGATATTTCTCCACTGTTGAGAGTTAAATTTAAAATTTTAACCACTCGTCTGACGGTTTGTGGTTAACATTTTAAATTTAACTCTGAGTGGAGAAATATGTAACCCAGGGCAACTGAAGGAGAATCTATATTTCCTGTTTAACTATATACTTACTGTTGACATTTCATAAACATCATGCATGCAGTTATTGTAGATTAAGGAAATATATATGTTTTTGTCAGCCAATACAATTTTATTATTCAACCTAAAGTGCAACGCTACATTTTCCTTGATTGTGTTTCACCCAAATATATGTAGGAGCTCTTCTAACTTGTTTTTGCTTCAGATTCATATTCAGTTAAACCTGTATTAAGAGGTCCACTTTGGGACAAAGAAAAAGTGGCCTTACAAGACAGGTGACCTCTTAAAAGTGGTTCAATTCATATGAAATTTTCTGTGGCAGGACAAGAAAAAGGTGACCTCTTAATAGAGGTGACCACATTGGCAGGTTTTACTTTACACCTTTATGCAAAGATTAACAAACTAGACAACATTATTTCAGTTTTACTATCACTTACACAACATATTATTGATACATCCCACATTTATCTTATCACAACTGTTGAAAAAAAGTATTGATTGATTGACTAATTTGTACTTAATGCCAACTTTAGCTAGTAAAGTAAACACAATATATTTTTGTTTATTAAAGCACGCACATGTGATGCCCAGGAAGTTAGATGCCCAGAAGGGTCTTGTTTACCTGCTAGTGCAAAGTGTAACGGATGGCCAGAGTGTAGTAATGGTGCGGATGAAGTGGGATGTACTGGTATGTCAAATATTTCTGTGTTTTTCACTTTAGAACTGACATGTTGTATTTTTTAGACTGTTGTGCAAAATTCTGTATCAAAACCTGACAGTAGAACGTTTAGGCCTTTTGGTTTACTTGTTTCCAAAACGTGTGACGAATAAAGGTCAGAGAGTAACCTCTATCAGACATGTGTTTTGTTATTCCTGTCGGCATTAACATTTCGAAGGGTATAGAGTAATGTGACCATCCGTCCGCCTGCGAGAGGTCTGTCTGGGTAGTCAAGGATGTTATAATGTTCTAGTTGGTCCGTAGTGGTATTGTCCAAAAGGGACAAAATAATTTGAATTTCATGTTGTTAAAAGCACATCCAAAATGATCAAAGACGTAAAGCTTTCTCTTGTATAACCCGTGAGCTTTCTGAGGCTTTGCCACATGGATCCCATTGAAAATCCCCAGACCCCTCGCCGAAACAGCTTGTGCCTATTCTTCTCCATTATTCTGGCTACGCCCCTGCTGGTGAAGGTTATTTCAGAAACGCATTGAGTGCACTAATTTTGATGTCTTAAGTTTTTATTGTAGAAACATTGTCAGCATGATGTAAAGTCGATAGGATTGTTTATAGCCATAATCCACATTGTTAATAGGAGATGCCTTATTCTGTATAGGCACACTCCATATTTCTTTGTTAATAGGAGCAAATCAGAAGAAACCAAAAGGGTAATCAGAAACCGTAAATGGAAGAATGACATAAAATGTACTATTCTATAGCCCAACGAAATAGAAGGAAAAGACAAACAATTAATGGTCAACAAGACACTGTTGTTAGATGTTAATGTTTGTCAAGGACAACAAATATACAACAAACATCTAATTTTAGTTAGATTGGGAATCGGGATAATGTGTCCTTGTGAAGCGACATGTCTACCAGGAATCAGGATAATGTGTCTGTGTGTAGCGACATGTCTACCAGGAATCAGGATAATGTGTCTGTGAAGTAGCATATCTACCAGGAATCAGGATAATGTGTCTGTGTGAAGCGACATGTCTACCAGGAATCAGGATAATGTGTCTGAAGTAGCATGTCTACCAGGAATCAGGATAATGTGTCTGTGTGAAGTGACATGTCTACCAGGAATCAGGATAATGTGTCTGTGAAGTAGCATATCTACCAGGAATCAGGATAATCTGTCTGTGTGAAGCGACATGTCTACCAGGAATCAGGATAATGTGTCTGTGTGAAGCGACATGTCTACCAGGAATCAGGATAATGTGTCTGTGTGAAGTGACATGTCTACCAGTGAATCATGATAATGTGTCCGTGTGAAGCGACATGTCTACCAGGAATCAGGATAATGTGTCTGTGTGAAGTGATATGTCTACCAGGAATCAGGATAATGTGTCCGTGTGAAGTGACATGTCTACCAGGAATCGGGATAATGTGTCTGTGTGAAGCAACATGTCTACCAGGAATCGGGATGTTTCCGTATGAAGCGACATTTCTACCAGGAATCAGGATAATGTGTCCGTGTGAAGTGACATGTCTACCAGGAATCGGGATAATGTGTCTGTGTGAAGTGACAGGTCTACCAGGAATCGGGATAATGTGTCTGTGTGAAGTGACATGTCTACCAGGAATCAGGATAATGTGTCTGTGTGAAGTGACATGTCTACCAGGAATCGGGATAATGTGTCTGTGTGAAGTGACATGTCTACCAGGAATCGGGATAATGTGTCTGTGTGAAGTGACATGTCTACCAGGAATCAGGATAATGTGTCTGTGTGAAGTGACATGTCTACCAGGAATCAGGATAATGTGTCTGTGTGAAGTGACATGTCTACCAGCCGACTGTTGTTTCAGTGAGTTAACACATAAAAATCCAACTAAGCCTACATGATCGTCTAGCCAGTACAAAGCGGACATCATCATTATATAATCAAATTATTATTGCCATGGTATAGCTGAAAAATTGCTGATTTTGGCGAAATAGAACAATCTTTCGCCAATTCAGCAATAACATTTAATGCAAAGTGAAAATATGACTACTTTGTTTCACTAAGAACTAATAACTTTTGACATTGCCATATCCTGATTGGCTGATGAAGGGAGTTGTGACTTTAAATATAATGAAAGCACCAAAGGTGATGTTAAACGATCGAACATGCTTGCATGTAGATTTTTTGTATGCTATGCACAATCGCAAAATATCAGTATACTTCTAGAAAAAGATGTCAAACTTTGAAATAGTAAACTGAGAGCAAACTCCAGAGACATCAATATGTTATTCACATATAGGGGGAACTACTACATGTAATATAATTATTGAATAGTGCCAAAAATGGAAAGAACAGTTGGTGTAGGAGCTACTACTATAACATGCAACAACCCAGTTTTACATTCTATTACATTATTATTTTATTTCGCATCAACTGTTTCCCAGACACCACATCTGTTTTGAAGGGGCAAGCAAATCAATGTGACAGTCAAAGTGAAATATAGTGCATTTGTGGGTTTAATTTTATACCTTGGAAAAGG
>MJUT01008096.1:97249-109710 GCA_002080005.1 Gigantidas platifrons
CGACCTAACTCATTGAGCCACCCGGGCCCCACTATGATTTTCAAAGTTTTTTCCAATGAACATGAATATAAATATGCTGTGGATGTTGTGAGGAATTCGATACATGCATATTTTGAGGATGCCGGAATAACTTTGTTTTTGAAACTTGTTTCCCAGAGTTTTCTATGATTCCGTTCTTGTTTCAGAAAAAAAACATGTATTATTCACGAGTTTAGGGATTGCATTATTTCTGAAATAACCGTATGGGATGAATGATTGATAAAAAAACGAAGAAGCCGTCAAGGTAAGTTTTTGTTTGTTTGTTTGATCTCTACTCTGACAGTCGACATCAATATTTATAATTATCAAATAAGGTTGTGTGTTTGTATATTGTGCAGGTTGACTATAAAGCATTTGAACACCAATATTGCATTTATGTTGTGACATTTTGTCCGCCTCTTGCTCTGATATTTGAAACAAAATTTAGAAGTTCTTTTGGATGGAATGTTCCCTTATACGTGTTAAATTAGTCTAGATTTTGCTTGTCATACTTATAGGATGTATAAAGTTATAATGTATAGAACTGTTTTGTTGAAGTATTTTTGGCAGATATTAGAGCATCAAGTGTTGTAGTGACATGCTGTGGGATACATCTTCTGGGAAGTGAAATCATTTGAAGACTTTCGTTTCACTCACTACGTTCGTGAAACTCATGCAATTGAAGTAAAAATACTTTCATATTTCTTTCTAATAATGCAGTTTTATGGCGTATGGGGGACTTTCGTTTTACTCACTACGTAACACGTTCGTGAAACTCATCGTTATTCGCAAAATTTAACTTCCATTTTCATTTTTTATTTATTTAATTTTTTTTTTGTAATGTAATAGAGTTTTCTGGGGAACATCGATATCGGAGGTCAACAAATGAGGAATGTTTTGCTTTGATCTGGTGATATTTTTTGCAATACAGAAGTCATTCCAGGAAAAAATGTCGTGTTATGCAATGTTTTATATGGTTTTTTTTTTTGGTAATTCTGGTCAGTTTTCCTTTTTACATGTGTTGTTAAATGAAAAACACTCCATATATTCCCAAAACTTACAATTTTTGCAGTTTTTTGTGGTCGTACAATGATTTCAAATGGAAATGTCAGAATATTTTGCTTGAATTTAGCAGACGAATTTTTGTAGACGCATGAGCCGTAGCTAGCAAAGATCGGCAAATATTAATTTTTCTTTAAAAAAAATCATATCATTTAAAAAATATATGTTTTGACTTGTTTAAAATACAATATAATTATCCCCATTCTAATGCAATACTGAACATAAAAATGTATTCTTACATATCCCAAGGTAGAAAAATCACATAAATTAAAATTCCGCGAAATGTTGACGACTTTGGCCTATGAATAACATGACGTCATGACTTTGGTAGAGAGATGTCATTCTGATTAATTTAACAATGTAAGCAACTTTTATTGTCCTTTGTTACTTAAATACGATTTTTAGAAGTTCATGATATCATTTTAGTTTTAAAAATATTTATTGGAGTCTTTTTTTTATATTTTTGGCATTCTCCCCGTGACACGCCAACTTTTATCAACTTCCGGACGAAAGGATTTCAATCTCATCATTAGGCAGCTGTGTGTTGCATGCGCATGCCCATGTTGCTGTAGAGCTCTCTGTGCTCGCTATTAATTTGTCGTTTTTTAATTAGGGTTTCTTTGTCGTTATGATAAAATGTGCAAAAAAAAATCTGAATAACTTGTTAGTAAATTTGTAATTTGTCATGGGATTATTATTGCAGATTAAAACGCACTAAAAGTGACAAACAAAGGAGTTTTTTTGTGGCGGCTCGACAAGCGAAAAATAATGAAACGGATGACACCCACGAGAATACAACAGATATAAATCATGTCTTTGTCTTTGTCTTTGTCTTTGTACAGGTAAGATTCCTCCGGAATTCGGAGCACTCCAATTATGGATAAAATTGAGCCTAACTTAACGGGCACATATAGGATACGTATTTACAGTTATGGTAAAAATATTAAGTTGTAGTTAAAAGTTCACCATTTCCATGTTGTGCGAGTTCGGTTAGTGACATAAACGTATTTACATCCAATTCTAAAAAGTATAAAACGTGTACTGTAAAATTGTCGTTTCATAAAAGTATTACAATTAATAGCGTTGTTAAAAGTCCATTCCCCTTGTCTCAAATGTATCTGTGAATTGTCTCCACGGTCTATAATAGAAGCGTGGTACACACGGTCTGTAATAGAAGTATTGTCCGCGCGGTCTATAATAGACGTATTGACCCCACGGTCTATAATAGAAGTATTGTCTCCACGGTCTATAATAGAAGTATTGTCTCCACCGTCTATAATAGAAGTATTGTCTCCAGGGTCTATAATAGAAGTATTGTCTCCACCGTCTATAATAGTCGTATTGTCTCCACGGTCTATAATAGAAGTATTGTCTCCACGGTCTATAATAGAAGTATTGTCCACACGGTCTATAATAGAAGTATTGTCTCCGCCGTCTATAATAGAAGTATTGTCTCCGCCGTCTATAATAGAGTATTGTCTCCACGGTCTATAATAGAAGTATTGTCCCCACGGTCTATAATAGTCGTATTGTCTCCGCCGTCTATAATAGAAGTATTGTCTCCACCGTCTATAATAGAAGTATTGTCTCCACGGTCTATAATAGAAGTATTGTCTCCACCGTCTATAATAGTCGTATTGTCTCCGCCGTCTATAATAGAAGTATTGTCTCCGCCGTCTATAATAGAAGTATTGTCTCCACGGTCTATAATAGTAGTATTGTCTCCACCGTCTATAATAGAAGTATTGTCTCCGCTGTCAATAATAGAAGTATTGTCTCCACGGTCTATAATAGTAGTATTGTCTCCACCGTCTATAATAGAAGTATTGTCTCCGCCGTCAATAGTAGAGGTATTGTCTCCACGGTCTATAATAGAAGTGTGGTACACACGGTCTATAATAGAAGTGTTGTACACACGGTCTATAATAGAAGTGTTGTACACACGGTCTGTAATAGAAGTATTGTCTCCACGGTCTATAATAGAAGTATTGTCTCCACCGTCTATAATAGAAGTATTGTCTCCACGGTCTGTAATAGAAGTGTTGTACACCGGTCATTTAAAGAAAAAATTCGTTTCTGAGTGGACACGCTAAATTCACCTTTATTCCATATCCCAACGAGCTGTTTTTCTTTTTGATTGTTTGCATTATTCATGGAGATTATTTGACAAAAACAAAATTAAAAAACAAATTGAAATAAATAATATATTTAGAATTTTATATCAAATATTGAGTGAAAATGCCATGTCTCAAACTGAAAGTCTTGTGTTTTCATCATAATAACTTCAACATTTCAAGTTTTTTTAACACAGGAAAAGAGTTTTTATTGTTTAGAGAACTAATAAGGAGTGTAATTTTAATATCATAGGGAATCTATTCATTGTAGACAAAAACTAATTTTGGTTAGAAGACATGTACCCAGACTACATGTCTTTCCTGTTACCATTTGCTAAAATCGACCGGTAAGAGTTTTCTTTCTTTCAACAAACATCTGATTACCATGTGCTTTTATACCTCACGTCCTGTCAGGAAAAGTTATTGGCGCCATTTTTTTCAAATGTCAAAGAGGACATGATTTCAGCCTAAAGGGTAAGTTCAACTGCTACAGTAATTTTAAGCTGTGTCTGAAATGTTACTACTTTCTCAAGCATGCAAAATAATGAAATGAAGTTTTCAAGTATGGTAAACAGAGCTCATATTTTTGTCTAGCACTTGCACATGTGATAAATGCCTTTGAAACAATAAAAAACATGTTTTTGACAGAATTATGGCATGTAAGTCTGTCCTGCTACTGTCCTTCCTGTAACTATAAAAAAAGTAACACAAAGGACAATATTGGTAACATGACGGAAATCCACTACTGTATAAATGTGTTTGAATTGCTAACTTTCATACAATAATAATCACTTTTTGTCTAAAAATACGAAATAGAGTTTAATTTGTGATTAGTATCTTAGGCACAATTCTTTGTTCTAAATAAGTGATAAATGACTAAATGTCATCAATATTGATAACAGGAAGGATACTTTTCGGTAACACGAGGGACACTTGGGGCAGTGTTTGTCTATAAGAACAGATTATTTGATGCAAAGTTGTCATAGCGTTGATAACACAAAAAGAGTTTACAATATCTAATTGGTGTATGTTTATTTTTTTCTCTTTGGAATATGGAAAAATATTTTTGATATCTTATTGTTTTTGGTAACAGCAAAGACCCTTATTGGTAACACGCGAGACAATTTTGTAGAAATGTTGAAATTAAAATCTACTTACGTTTTCAAATCTGAGCAAGTGATAAATTTAATCTTGGATTAGTAAGTATTATGCAAGATAAAAACAAGAAATATTTCTTTTTCCTGTTAATTGTTAATATGGCTGAATTTTGCCATGTTGGTAACAGTAATGAAACAAATAGGTAACAAAAGAGACAACATGTATGTATTATATTCTCTTCACATTAAAAAAAAAGAATGAAATTAGAATATATATGTTACAGTAAATAAACGTAATTGGGAATTACGGGTAATTACTAAACATTTCAGTAAATAGTCGTAATTACTGATGGATTTAGGAATTATGTGTAATTCCTAATTTGTCAGCAATTACACAAGTAATAACTAAAATATGTAAATGATTTTACGCTTATTTACTGATTGCTAATTTTGAGTGTTTGGTAATAGACAAGACTCATACAACCAGGGATGTCATTAATTTTTTGAGCTGTAGGAGAAAAAATAAAAGATATAGGAGAATGAATTAGACTGGCAAAGCCAATCTCCCACCTCGCTCAGCGAGGTGGTATTTACGGCAGGGCTTCTGGGGCCCCCAGAGGCTGTGGGATAAATGGTGCAAAATCCTGCATTCTAGCCATCTTCTGGCATCAAATTTGCTTCCTAAAATACTTGATTTTTTATGGACATTTTTTAACAAACACAATTTTCAAAACGTGACGAAGACACTTCCTCTGAGAGCCCTTCAGACACAGCTTGAACAGTAATCCAGACACTCATATAATTAAGAATAATTTAATATTCTCATATGACGGCCTATATATCGTCAACAATGAATAAAATAATATTATATAACAGTGACACTATTTTTTTTCCATATAGACCCTACATTTTATTCATTGAACGTCGAGTGCCTGTGCGTCAACCAGTATACTATTTGTCGGTATATATCTACCTTTAGCACCTGCGCACTCAAATTATCGATTGGAAACAAAAAAAAACATAATTTAAAAAGTTTCTGTAATGAATAAAAGCCTACAAGGCCGTTTCCGTGAGGTCATACACAACAACTACACATTACATTACTTTGTTTACATGTATACACAAATATGCGATGAAAACGCACTCATCTGAAATAAAAAAGAAAAAAAAAAAGAAAAGCTAAATGCATATTAATATGTTGCTTTATTGTGGAGCCCAGTAACTGACATGATAATTTTAATTTCGTTTATGCGAAATAGTTTACGGAAACCGTTTTCTGACATGAGCTTCTTTTAATTTTTATAATAGGCCTATTAATGTTTTAAAAACAAACCATCATAAAGAAAGATAATTAAAATGTTGTCATGCGGTGAACTATTTATCCAATTACGAATTATACCTCAAAAGACGGCATTGTCATAATTTAGCCTGAATTTATGGTACTTAAGAATGTGCTTTGCAAAGTTTTGACCTTTTTATCTTAAGACATCAGCAATGTTACATATCTGGCATGCATCTGGGATATGTACAATGAAAAAAGACCACAGGATTTACACAGACATGCTGTTCTTTGTATTTGATCTCGATCTACTTTGATTATTTATTAGGTTTAAATAACATACCTTGTCTTTTGTATGAACAATTATTTATATCCCGTTATATACACGACTATATGGTTTAAAAGGAATATATTACTTGGTTCTATTTTAAGCTTGTCTTATTATTTGTTATGTTAATTTGTCAAGTACGCACATGTAGCTAATTGTATTGATTGGTAGATTAGTACAAATTGTAATTGAATTCAAAGCTATTGTCAATTAAATTACGGGATAGATATTCGTGAATCAGATCTCTGGTCGGATCACAGCAAACATTATACAATTTGTCTTTATATTTCTCGGCTAAGCATGGATGCCAGACAACTCGGCCCGCGGACAACTTGGACCGAGACATGTCGCCCCGTAAGCGAGGACTAGTTGGCCCGTATGTTAAGACAACTCGGATCGTATTGGTGATAGCTCTTAAGAGTGCATTTACGTCTGTACGTTTCCGACTTACGACCTTTATGTGAAATGGTCGCCAGTTCTTTAAAAGAAAGAAAGAAAAACAAATTTTAAATCTCAAAACATGTACCTGTTTGTGTAATATTTACATACTTCCGACGTTCGTTTGGCACTTCTTATCCATACTTACCTAAAGCTACAAAAATAAAAAGCCGACTCGATATGATTTTCTCTCGATTTCCATCAGTAAATACATTATTTATTTTCTCCCAACAATCTAAATAACTAATAGTCGAAAAATAAAATCATTTAAGAAATTAGAGAAATTATGGAGGAAATAAATATTTGCGTTTTAGGAAGCTGATGGGTCCCTATTTTTTTTCCAGTTATCAATTTGCAAAGTTCAAAGATCAAATTAATATTGGTCCTGGTTATTAGGTAATAAGTGTGAACGGTATGTGCCGATCAAATGTTATTATTTATCGGAATGAAAACAAATTTGAAATATATTGTAATGATAAAACAGAAAGCCACCAACCATATCACTGAAAAAATGTTGAAAGTGGCGATAAACACCATAACCTGGGTAATGGACAAAGTCACTCATTATACATACTGTGACTTTCCAGGGTATAGTAAATGTGGAAAAAAATATATTGTGACTTTTTTCCTGTTACCTGCGGCGACAGCTGAAATTACCGGAGGTTTTCGCCGGTTGCCGGCTTCTAATGACATCCCTGACAACCTATATATTTTTTTAAATAAAGGTAATAAATTACGCTGATTCTGAAATATATTTATTTTAAAAGCCATGAATAAACAAAACATCAACTACATACATTGCATGCAAGACAAGCAATTATGTTTCCTAAAAATCAAAATTAAAAAGTTCATCACTTATTTTTGCACAAGTTACTATTATAACACCTTGGATTACATAAAACATTTGCTCTCACACATTTGCAAGTTTTTCTTGTACCACCCTTTTTACAACTGCATTTCACAAAGCGGGTCAGTCTCCTGTTGATTGTAAGCGGGCTGCCTCACATTCGGTAATTTCAGGGTATGAATCGACTTGGGATTCTGACACACCATGAAAAGTGGACGGCATGGGTTGGTTTCTCGAAAATGTTGAGTTTCTTGGTCGATGTCAAATTCCCAGCTTATATTGTCCGAACAAAAATGTGTTACGATGCATAAAATATTCCGCGGATCTCCACTATGTACGTCATCTGTCGACGCTAGGTATTGGTATGGTGACATTATCCTCGATATCAATTGGTCGCAATTTGGTTTGATCTAGTAAGAAGCTCACATGTGTATTTGTCTTGTTCATTTGTTTGAAATAAAGAATTGCATATAGTACATTCGTGTTTACAATGGTCTGCGTCACACTTAACAATTCAAAATTTCAAAAAAAATTCAAATTTCAATATTTTCAGTTTTTACTCAAAATTTCAAAATATCAAAATTTTTAAAAATTTTCAAATTTTAATATTTTCATCAAAAAGTTGTTCTAAATTTAGAATTATAGATATTTAATCAAACTTTGAAAATATTAAGCTTAACGTACATTTTTCATTTATTCCGATTTTTGAATATTTGAATACAAATTTAAAGTGAAGTTAAAATCTTTATCACTTTTACGCTTACAAGATAATAATTTTTGTCCTGTTTAGCCATACTTAATGGTTCATTTTTTGTCGAAGGGAAGGCACAAGACATAGGGATTACTTTCCGGTGGCGGCGTAAATTGAAACACCTTTTCTAACGGGCACCTATCTCCCTAGTGAACGGCCAAATATGTTGCTACGTAAAATTCGTCAGAGCGGCCTCCCGTTGTTCATTTTAGATTTACGGGGTAAGATTGATTGATACTGAGAATGTAAAAAAAAAACAACAATTTAAGAATCTTGCGATGTGTTTCTGTTTTCCAAATATTTCTGTCCATAGATGTATTTTGATCCCCTCCCCAACGAAGGGATATTGTAACGCTACTGTCCGTCCATCGTTCCGTCCGTCCGTCATTCCGTCCGTAACATTTTCTTATGAACACTCTAGAATGAATATCTTTCAATGGATTTCAACCAAACTTGGTACGCACTTAGTACTAACAAAGATCTAGAAGCCTATTGATTTTCAAGGTCATAGGTCAAAGGTCAAGGACAAATTTGAATTTAGACCGTTTTTGGGGGATAGATCCTTGTGAACACTCTAGAATGAATATCTTTCATCTAATAAAGGGCTTTCATCTGATAAACATTGGTCAAAATCGGTGCAGGCATTGCTGAGAAACATGGCCGCAATTTCAAAGAGGAAATACCAATAAGATATATGTTAACTAATAGGACCATTTTCAAAGCATGCACCTCAAACGAAAAATTGAGCTTTTCCAAGATATATGAACCATACACGGCGTACCAGCACATAAAAGGGGGAAGCACAAAAATCGGAAAAAAATGTATGGAAGCAAATAAAACATCACTGAGAGTAAATAGAAAGGCCACGGAACTTGGCGAAAAATACTCTCACTGTTGGTAAAAAGGACATGTACGCTTTGGTCTGAAACCCCGATTCATAGCGTCGAAGTGTTTGTGAAAAATATAGCGTTTACATAAAACGTGCAGATAGATCATTTTGCGCTGAGTTCCGTGGCCGATCTATTTTCTCTTACGGATGCTTTATTTTGTCTCCAGACATCTTTTTGCGTAGGGACGATAATATGAACTATTAAGTATTGCTAAACAGGACAAAAATTATTATCTTGTAAGCGCAAAAGTGATAAAGATTTTAACTACATGTAAATAGCTACATACTATCTCATTCTATTTATTTTAACTATTGACTGTAACATTTAAAAAGTGTTTTCCACTTTGAGTCAAAATTTTCACATTGAGTTCCTGTAAAAAAAATTTCGATTCATTGGCATTGTTTGTGCCAAAAGGTGCTTTCTGAATACGACCTTCATTGCCACTGCAGTTGTATCGTTGTTGTTAGATGTCCTATAATAAATCATTTTGATGTCGTCATTGAACTTTTCTACCCTTTGACCAGAAACTATCCTTAGGCGTTAACCCATTGCTTTGTCTTCTCGTGAAAGTATTGAATATCAACCTTAAGAGGTTTATGTTTTTCATTATTGCATAAAACTGGTAAAAGTCCCTCCAGAGTTTGATGACTTTACATTTTGCTAAAAAAATAAGAACATCAGGTAAGTCTTTAAGCATATTTTTCATGTTAGATCCATTAAGAATAGTCTATTCAATATTTTTAAAAGAATTTTCAAAACCATCTTTTTTGCGCCCTTCCCTTTGAAAATGATTTCCACAACTTTGGATACTTTGTACTAATTCCGACCGATGCGTATTTTTAACACGACGGATGCGTTGTATTTTTTTTTTCTGAATAATTTATATCTAATATTGAAAAAAACAACATTTTAGATAATACCAACAAGTGGGTCAAAAACGACATACATACGCATTTGCTACGATAGGAAGAAAACAAACAAGTCTGACACTTATGAAATACTCTCAACATCTGTTAGTATTCATTGATCAATCTTTATTGTATTGTACTAAAATGACTAACACTATTTCTATAACATACTTCTAATATTAACGAGACTAGTATGAGGTACTGGTAGTTATGTTTTTCACTAACAAACTGCCTACCCTTCCGGAGCGCCTGAGTTCACCCCGAATTTTAGTGGGGTTCGTGTTATGTTTTATGTGTATGCTTTGTAGATCGTTGTTTGTCCTTTCTTTTCTTGGCCATTGTGTGGTCTGTTCTTCTTCGATTTACGGATTCAGATTAACCCTTTGCTATCTGCAAACTCTTCTTTAATACTGTTTGATCTGTTTGAACCCAGTTTTTGTGGGTCAAGTCTTACAGCATCTTCTATGACAATTCTAAGCAAAACATCAGTTATCCCCATAAGTAAATGTAGCTCGTCTACAACAACATGTTCTTGATCAATATGTAAAAGATTTAGGAGAATGCAACCATAGTTATTAGTTTTCTTTTGGCACATTCTTTGCATTTCCTCTAATGTTTAGATCATTTTACTGGAATAATAGAACTCTTTTCTTTACCATTGACGTATTATCTCGGCTTTTTTTTTATTTCTCAATCTTGTAATATAGAGAAGAACATTTAGAGTTTGCAGCATTGCGATCTAGAGCAGTCAACAAAAATTTCATTTCACTCCCTAAAAGTATTGCAAGTGAGGCTTATTTTCCATGAGCACATGTAACTACATTAGCACGACGAGTGTCACTAGTGGAGCAGGAACTGCTTATCCTTCCGGAGCACCTGAGTTCACCGTGGTGGGTGGGGACAAGGATGGTGAACTATTACATATGGCACCATGGAGCCCTCTTTTTTGTCTCAATACAAAATTCCAACATCATCGAAGAAATGGATTTGATATTTGATTTTTGGTGTTTTAACGCCACTTTCAGCAATATTTCAGCTATATAATGGCGAACAGTTTTAGTGGTGGAAGAGGCCAGAGAGAACCACCGATCATGGGCAAGCCACTGGTAAACTTTATCACTTGCGGCTGCGAGTCAAGTGCACCCTTTTTGTAATTTACAAAGCCGGGCGCGAACCCACACCGTATTAGTGATAGGCTTGTATGAGTTGCTAGGTAATCCAACTACCTAACTCATTGAGCCACCCGGGCCCTTCGAAGAAATGGAAGAATATAATAGAAGAAGTCAAAATGATAGTTTAAACATCAAATCAAAATACCAATAACAAAAGATGTCACCGTAGAAAAAACAATCAGGTTGTGATGGGAGAGGTGAAGAATGTAACGAAATTGAGATCTGGTAGTTTGATCATTAAATGTTTTAGAAAACAACAACCATTAAATTTGGAAGCTCTCAAAGATATTAATGGCATCAGCATCTCCGCCTCGCCTCACAGAACTCTCAACAGCAGTCGAATAATTATTCGCTATACATTTTTGTTTTTGATTGTTTATTACTACACCTAAAAAGTTACCAATTCTTCTCAAACTACCACATCTTCATCATAGACAGCATATACTTCAGATTCTATGTTAAAATCATCTAGTTCAAGTTCTACTTCACATCAAAATAAAAAGAAATACAACGCAAACTTAAAGGCACAATAGCACCTGTCCAGATCTGCAATAGATATGCATCATGGATCATGATCATTCGGAAGATGAATCCGTATGAAATCTTTCTCCGGATTATTCACAATCTCCTATGGATGAGTCGCCATCAAAAACAAGGAGATCGCAGACCATATCTCCAAAAGGGGGAGGGGTCGGCAGAAAATGTCCCAAAAGAAGCAAAACTTTTCCCTCATCCGATTCCGATAATGGCACCGATCATCCAATGGACAGTGTGTAGCCTCCCGACAGACGAGTCGCACCCCCTTCTCGGACACCACCAAGTTGATCTCCAGAAGGAAATCGATGGAGCAGATGTCCTCGAAACCCCCAGACTATTTTCCGGTTAGTCTCCCATGAGACTTCCAACAGATCGGTGGTTTTCTGCGGATACATCGGGTTCCTTCACCAATAGAACTGCCCGCCACGATATGACTGAAATATTGTTAAAAGTGGCGTTAATCACCCTAACCCTAACGATATATCCTGTATGTAATGTTGGTAAATGTTGCGTAAGCACATCTCAAATAGTAATTACTTCATTCAAATTAAAAATTTCATGAAAATCTTTATAAATTATAGATGTACATGTATATTTACTTTTTATTTTTACTTTGTTGACAAGTAGTGAAATGAATTTAAGTTGGTTAAGTTGAAGTCATCACTTCGACAGTTATACGGACGCCACCATGACTTGGTTGACCGTTACGGAATATCTGTGTCACACATGATCACGGATATGTTCCACTTGTCGTAAGCACTTCCTGGTCCTTTCCTCATTCATGACTTATAACCAGGTTTGTAACTAGATTAACGCGACGGGTGTAACTAGAGGACCAGGAACTGATACCCGTCCAGAATCAACTGAGTTCACCACCGGTTTGTAACTAGATTAACAAGACGGGTACAACTAGTGGAGCAGGAACCGATACCCGTCCGGAATTACCTGAGTTCACCACCGGTTTGTAACTAGATTAACACGACGGGTGTAACTAGAGGAGCAGGAACTGATACCCGTCCG
>MJUT01008096.1:159779-176506 GCA_002080005.1 Gigantidas platifrons
AAATCTATGAAGTAATGTAAAAATATATGAAGTAATATAATATATTTGTCCTTAAAAAAATAACAAATGTTACATTCCTATCATACCAGGTTTCAACGGCATGCCACTAGAGACGACAATTGTGGAATATCTAAGGTTCACGTTTCTCATCTTTATAGATTGATAGGTTGTTTTTTTTGTTTGTCCTCGTTCTATTTCTAGTGTCCAATGTTGCCTGTGACTGATTGTAGAATCTGCTGAACAATCTTTTATTGTTTAATTCTTTCGAAGTCCGAAAACATATCTGACTTTTAGATAAATTATGAAAAAAAATGAAAGGTTTATTTATTTGTAGATTAAAGGGGAAACGACCAAATTCAAATAATGTATCATAGCTTTCTTATAATGTAAATACTTTTGGAGTTTACATGGGTACACTATAGACACTGGAACAAGGAAACATCTCATTAAACCTCCTTAAAAGAGCCAACTATAAGTTGCCAAATCAGATTTGTCAAGGATTTTAGAAATTTAGATGTGTTAGCTTTTTAACTTTGTGGATTACATCACAATAGACCCAAAAGATCGGAGTGACCCCAGTTGTTTCTTCTTAGTTACTAGCCGTTTTACTGTAGTAAAGGTCTTGTCGTTGTTAGCAGAAGGACAAAAAAGATATATAGCTATTTAAGAACTGGATACTTTGTAATGGTAAACAGTTCATCATGTCAACCGTATGATATTTCTAGCGATGCCACCATCAACATAGGTCAACGTAGCCTTATTCTAGTAGCTTTTGCATCAGAAACTGACCTCTCTCCAGAAAATCACCGCTCTGGACACAAGCAATATAATAACTAGAATAATGTGTATGAGCTGTGACATCTAAACTCCATTAGGCGATGCTTTTGTAATATTGTTTTTTTTTATTTTATTTTACAAGAGACTCTGGTTCCCTTATGGTAAAAATATTTTGATTCTATGTTGATATTATTCAATTCTGCAACGTAATGTTGATGTTTTTTCTTTATCTTAAATTAAATCCTAATGAAATAAAACATGGACTCACTTATTAGAAACACGAGTATATTGATATATTGAATTATATTAATAATTATTTATTTTGTATTATGTAGTCCACTTAAAAGAGGAATATTATCTAGAATGTCAAATTTGAGCAATATGGACAACTACATTCGGATATTGTATTTAGTCTTTGAGACAGCACCGTATGCTTTACGAAAGCTAATGCTACAATATCTAAATCGAACTAAAATGACATTGCCAGATCTGATCAACAAACACCAGCACGAAATATATCATTATTTCACTGATATAAAATGTTGTATTTGTAAAACACAATCTAAATGTAGATCCGTAATTAGGAAAGAACAACTAATGGAACTCTTTGATACTTCTCCTAACGCAAAGCGACTTACTGGTCACATATATGGGTCTCTACATATGTGTTGTTGTCTGGCAAAACATATCGTCGTAGAAAATCTCGATTTTACCTTGTTGAAATTTTTAATCATTAACTTTTGTGGAGATGAATTTTGGAACTGCTTTCTGGAAAAATATGAAAATGATTTTGAAAAGTTTCTTAGTGATGAAAAGCACAAGTTGTATCATTTATGGAAGCTAAATGTTACATGTTGTGAATGTCGACCAGATTACTCACGTCCAGATGAATCTATCATAAAACTGCACCAATTTATAAACATGTATGTAACAATACCAAGTAAGTGTGGTAGCGAAGATACATGTCATTTCGAGCCAATACATGGATTGACTTTCAAAGAACTTGAGAGAAAGGATAAGGTATTATTTACGTCACTTACAAATTATTTCTGCAATGTTCGGAAGGCAATAGAGAATATATCGAATATCAGGAACACCAACATAGCACACGTGAAAACAACATATATGTCAAAGAATGAGTTTGAGAGTTTGTGGAAGTCAATGAAAGATTCCTTACTGGACATTGCGGCTTCAACCCAATCAGAAAAGGAAATAACACAGCAAATAGAGCAATGTGCTACACGTGATTTGGACATAGGAATGGGCCAAAGATGGGTGCGTGAGTTACTTCTTGATCAAGACCAAAAACAAGTAAGATTGTATTTGCATAAAACAAATTACATTGACAACAAACGTCGGATACAAATGTAAAATAAAACATGAAACTATAACTGATTTTTACACCTATGTTTAAGAATACGTTCTAACGCCAGGGTATGATATGCGTTATGATATTGGATTGCGTTTTTGACGACCGTCATGAATAAAACCACACTCGTCGCAGCTTCGGATGATTCCGTACCTTCATCAAACCTCGTCCGTATTACGATAGTTCCCATTGGAACTACTTTCGGAAATCTTCAATGAAGGAGGTATTAAAGTAATTTTACTTTCGAATATTCGTCCAATAATAATATATTTTCATTTGTCGCAATGTCATCTGATTCCGTACCTTCATCAAATACCAATATTTTTCAAAGCAAACTCTATATACTCATCTATTGTCGCCATTTTAGAACTTTTTCGCGGTGCGCAATGTTTGATTGAAGTGATACGGTCTTCCGGCGAAGAAATGTGACGCGTAGACGCAAATCAAATACCGTATTACAACCGAGGGATTGAGGAAGAGAAGCGGACTCACCTGAGGTTTGCCGATTGAATAAAACCATTGTTGTGATTTGTTGACATGTAGGCAGTTTCCGTTTTCTTCTTTTAACTTGGAATTTATGTTTACAACTTACTTTGCAACTATTAAGTACTAAGATATATATTAAGACCGCATCACTTCACAAAAAGGCGAGGTTTGGAACCATACAACTTGCTTAACCCTGCAAGTTTTCAATGAGGTGCCTGTATCAAACTGTTCCTCTTATTACGTGTTTGATATTTGATTTTGGAATTGTTCTGACAGTGTGGTATCTTTTGTTTCTCATGTTTAAGATGTTCCAATATTTTAAAATCGTACTAGAAGGAATATTGATATGAACAAGCTGGAGAGAAGATATGACAAAATACTTATAAGTAAAACAATACTTTTTTGTTGATTGTATTCTCCTAATGTTTATATTACGTGAATGTAAGAATCTTTATGACATTTTATCACAGCGTAGTCTGTCCTATTCATAGAAACTGGATATAACCAGCTAAAGAAGCTTCTTTAGTGTAGTGGTATTTGACCAGATGTTAGATGATATTATTCTTCGGATTGGTTTCTCTGAAACCATATTTGCGTTCTAGTAATTATTTGGTATTCATATTGTATATACAATGCATATATATATATTTAAATCGAGCAAGAATAGAATATTAATTTTCATTAATAGGGTTTATGTCTTATTCATAAATCCATTAATTTTTTTATCCGGCGAAACCGGAATATTATTCTTTATTTTAACATGGCCCATTATTGGGTAATGCGAATTGCATCTTGGGTAATTATTTCCTATTTGTGCTCGAAGCAGACGACGTGGTTGTTTATAGCTGCGGGACCGTAGCTCTTATGGACCTTGTGCTGTATTACTGATAGGTGCAGAGCTATGGTGCGCAAATATAAACAAAACAAAACAAGGACCTAAAGAGCTATGGTTCCGCATCTAGGTTGTTTACAGATATTCAAATTTTGCAAGAATCAGGTTTAATCTAGTGTCATCAGCTCATCCTTACTTAAATTTGAGTTATTTTAGAAACATTTTCTTGCCAGAGGTATTTGAAATGCTAACTAGTTAAATACTGTTTTTTTAATAAGGAGAATTTTCAATTAATTTACAGACAACTATTAACAACAAACATGTGTCATGTCGCCGAGGAATGACACATTGATTTTATAGAAATGAAAAGAGAATCACTGTATTTCAAAAAACGCCAAATTATTTGACAAGCATAAACCCCAGTTAAATAATTGTGCATTCGATTTCCCTAAATTTGAAGATTTTAGTTTGAAGCCAAACAAAATGATACATTGTATGTCTGTTTAGGGTTTCATTATAAAAAAAAGGGTAGGTAGGTGGGTATTTTCATTTTATTCTATTATTTCATTGCGGTGTTCCGTCTTTTATTCTGTATTGCTGTACACATTTCATTTTGGTATCGAAGTCAAGAAAACATTTTACAGGGGTGTGGAAATACTGAAATATTCTACTTGTCCCAGCGCAAGTTATCTGAAAAAAGTTATTTGTCCGGACTAAAAACTACTTGTCCTGTTTTGTGTATAAACATTTGATAGTTGCATATAAAGTTGCTAAATTGAAGTTTGTCTATTACATCATTGGGTAAAATTTGAAATATAGTTTTAATAAAGTTAACACAAACATCCCTGTCTAAATGATAACTGCCCAAATGAAGACCATTTTAAATTTGAATTTCAGATAGGAATGTGCAGTCAGAGAATAGCCGGTTGTTTTTAGATACAGAATAAGCTGTGCTGAAAAAAATTCTCATATCAATCAAGTCCATTTTGATTAACTTTGGCAATTTATCCATCAAACCAGTCATGTATTTAGATTTAGTGGTGTCTTCATACTTTCCAATGACTGGCGGGAAGATAAGTATCCATTCTGTCCACGATTGTGTCAATAAACATTAATGATTTCCTGTCAACAGGATCAGAACATTTCCTGCAGATATTGCAATATGAGAAACTATCAGAATCCAGCAGTAAACATGAGAAATCTGCTAGCCACTTAGACTGAACGGTCTGTTGGGTGTTTTTCCACAAATTATGTGTCCTTTTCCGCTAGAGTTTTGTGTTTGTTAACTTTCTAGTGATGTTCATTGTGGCCAAAACCTTTCAGTCTTTTTTTTTGTTATTAAATAATTGTCCATTGTAACGACTGCAACCCGATTTGTGTTATATGTTCATGGATGTTAGGCCCTCTTCATTTACGAAAAGCCACTTTCCAAGCCAGGTAACGTCACATTCGGAACTCCAATAAAAACCTGTTTCACGGTCCCGGTTATCGTTAAGTAAATGCAGTACAATTATCATTGCAATCGGATCGTAATACTCAAGAACGGGTACTACTAAACTGAGAAACGAAACGAAACGAAGTGAAACGAAACGAACCGAAAAATGAAGAAACGAAACGAAATGCAACTTGCATGTCTGTGCTTTTCTTGTGCTCACTTTGTCTTTGTTTTATTTTTGCATGCCTTGATTATTGTTATTTATGTTGTATGTCGGTCAAAAGTTCATTAGAGCTTATGTTTGTATGCTTGTTGTTTTTAACCATGCCGACTTTAAATAATACGTATTTATTTATTTATTTATGTGCCGTATCGACGGAATTTGGTATCTTCTTCTTTATATTCTTTCCTCCACTGTCTGGAGTACCACTACTTTTGTAGTGTAATACTGAGCAACTGTACTGTAAGCAACGGAGTGCATGTGCAGGATAAAATTACAATAAAATTTAAGTGCAAAAACAAGTATGTTAAAGCCTATAAATGAATTGTTCCAGATACTAATATAACGACTGTCTAAGCTGCTCGGCGAACCCACCACCAATTTACAAGATCGCTCTAGCAGAATGCCATCTCCATTAAAATAACAATACTAACGCACAGCACGAAGCAGAAGCATCTTAAAACTATGTGTCGCTATTTTACATATTAAAAGATTAATTCTATCAGCAAAGCCATATACATATGAATACTGAATCAGCTCATTCAAGGAACAACAGTTACGCAGTTAGTAAAACACTATGTACATCACTATAAAAGTCAATACATTGCAGATGTCACTAAAATCTAAAAACTTCTCACAAGCTACTAAAATCTAAAAATTACCACCACCAACAGCTAATCACGGCACACAATTTTCAAATATACTTGGATGCTATCTAAATGTCACTAAAATCTAAAAGATACAGCCACCGTCAGCTAAGCACAGAATTTTCACAGTATAAATATACTCGGTGCGAGACTTGGTTTTTACTTAATACTGTCTTCATAGCACATTACTACGTATATATCTTGCACTTCTTAGTTCACTATTAAACTGCACCAACTTAACTATCAAAACTTTAAATTGATAATTAGAAATATAATCTGTTTATTTTCAACTATAGGAAGAATCAAAACTTATTAGCTGTTCTTTCACTAAGAACCAATCTGGAATAAATTTAATGATCTACTTATACACTTAACTTTCACCATTTCAGTTTTAACTTGTAATTTGATAATTGAAATAGCCTCTATCTAAAAGAAAGAAAAACAAAGCAAAAAACAAAAAACAAAAGAAAAAACCCTCACCTACCCTTCGCATTTCCCGACACGGTTATTTATACTTTATTTAAATTAAAATTAAAATTTATATTATTAACTAATTTTTATGTCACGGTCAGTATTAATTGACGTTGCCACCCTTTCCACCAGCTATATCCAATATGTCACATCTTCTGTGGTGTAGAGCATATATTAATCCCCTTAAAATAGCCTCTATATTCTTCATCACTAAATCCGTCTGTAATACAATCGGTATTTGCGGACTTGAAACATCTAAAATCTCTTTCAATAACATTGCCTTATCAGAAAAGACAATAATATTTTCAACTTCACGGTTAATGTCACTTAGAATAGCTCTCAGTTTTGTTATAAACAATTCCCTCACACCCTGTGTACGACTGCAGTGTAGCAAGAAATGTTCAGTATCTGCAATGTCTACCATACACATTGGGCATGTAGCACTAACTTCATACTTATTAAATCTACTACGATTTGATTGCAGTGTGTAAACTCCAGATAATAATCTAGCTTTAATATTCGCTTTCATAATAGAGGTACAATCAAGTCCTGTACTAGCCCATACATTATGCACAGAGCCAACATTCATTGACATAGGATGTAGAAAACAAAGAATAAATTTTCCTTCCGCCATTTTCAGTATTTTCTGCCTCCAGTATGTTTATATTTTATTTCTCACATAATTTTTCCATCTGTCTTTACTTGGTATAGAGTTTAAAAGGTCACATATACAAATGTAGATTCAAAGTCAAACATTGTTAATGTTTCATTCACATAAGTAAACCAACTGTGAGAGTTATTATCTTTCAATACAAGTTGTCTAATACAAATGTGCCCTTCTATATCATTCTGTCTTACAATATTTCCAAAATTAGCTAAAAATTGAGTATGTAAAACTGCTTCAATAGCTGTCAAAAAACACTTGAAATAAAATCTACGGTCACAGCTAAAACAAAAAACCGAACAAACAGATTTATAAATAAAATGAAACAAAACTGACAAATACAAACAGCATTATAGTTCCGTTGGCGTTGGTCATGGCATGTCTTGTCAAATTTTAAATTAGTAAAATGAGAAATCATTGATATTAGCATTGTTGTAGTTAAAAAAAACTAAGTTAACGAGAAACCAGTGTTTTAAATGCTCAGAAACTGAAGATAAATAACATTGAGGCTTGGACCGATGCTTTTAGTTTTTTAACTTTATTGTTCTGTTCATCATGCAATGAGCTCTTCAACTATACGTTTACGAGTAGACATAGGTCACAAAGGATGGAAAGTTCAGGGTGGATTCCAAATAAGAGCAATGATCGTATGGAAGTTGGATTTACAACTGCCTATGCTATCGGTGCCTATCACCACTGATCGACTCCCGTTCAGGGCGAGGTGTACAACATTATGTGAAAAAGTTTGTCGGTGACTTGCGGCAGGTCGGTTATTTTTCCGGGTTCTCCTGTTTCCTCTACCAATAAAACTGACCGGCACGATATAACTGAAATATTGTTGAAAGTGGCATTAAACACCATGAAACCAACCAACCTAAAGCATTCTAATATCCAGTGATAAGCACAGTTAACTTTTGTTGAAAATAATGACATTAAATGCATCTGTAATATTTACATACTGTATCTACATAATTTATAACCAAGTATTGTGTTTCCTATCTTGTAGATGATTCTTGAGAGTGTAAAAGAGGCAAAGGAGGATCTGGATGCTAAGATGGATGAACAAAACGAGATCTTAAAGTTTATATACGAACATATACAGAAAACAACAAATATTGGGGGTAATTGGCCACTTAATATCCATATTTTGAAATATTTTGGACGAATTATAAATATTTAAAAATGCCCATGCATACTAAAATGTACCAAAAAAGATTAAATTTGAATCACAAAGGGTGTTGAAGTATGATGAAGTTGAGTTTATGAGATTGTATACGCATTAATACCGTTTTCAATAACCATGTTTATATGTAGCTACATGGAGTATATCTGTCAGTTGATCTGATCCAGAGCGTGTGGTTCATATCAGGACCTTGATAGAGGGTCGCTGCTAATAAGAATATACTTAACCAAAGGTTCCAATTGGTTAAGTTGAAATCATCACTTAAAAGTTTTACGGTCGCCACCATAGCTTGGTTAACCGTTACGGAACATCGGTGTCACAAATTATCACCGGGTTTGTAATTAGAGTTTGCATGTATTTATAGTATCTGACTTCAACGACAACAGAAAACTTTTGCAACAAGGATACCGCTTTCATATATTATTGAAAACTTTCATAAAAATTACTGCTATATAGATTTGGTATATAGATACAATTTTACATGCAGAGATCTGATAAAAAAGGGTATTTCACATCCATGTTTTTATGGGGACGTCATAAACAAAACTAAAAAGTGCAAATCTGACATACCTATACTTGTAAAATCCTAAAAAAATCTGTTTATATAGGCTATAACTTAGCAATTATAGTCCACTCTTTGACACATGTTTATTTGGCTAAAAATATAGACAATCTGATAATACAACAAGTAGGTTCCATGAACAATTAAATTAGTACATCTTTGTGTTTTAATCCATATTATGTTACTATTTGTTTTGTTCAATATTCAATACCAACAGCTAGATAACATATTTATATTCCACAACAACATTAATTTCTTTGAATTTTCATGAATGATTGATATCAAATCTGTTAGAAGTATTAGTTTTGATTGTGTTTGTCTAAATAGTGGTCTTTGACGAACATATTCTACCTTCCTAGCTAGTAGTCCGTTAGTTAAGAGCGTTCATTTACACTGCTATTGTACTGTCCATATTTATGTTGTCATTCATTTTTGTGATAGTATGTGATCTTTTTGAGTGGAAGCGAATCCGTTCGCATCATTAGTTTATATATGCATTGTGTTGGAGATTCAGTTTCCAAGAGTGGAGGGTTGGGTTCCCATCATCCAGTTTAACCCTGCCACATATTTGTACTTGAACCACGGATTTACAACGTTATATGTCGTGGTCTTTTTTGTGTTCAGTGAGTTCAGTCAAGATTAAAGATGATGGTGCGTTTTGTTTATATTAGTGAAATTGTTGACCGTCACTATTTAAACTTTCTTTTCTTGATTAAACTGATATATTATACTTTATTATTTTAACAAAGTTCCCACTGACAATGTTCCTCAGTCTCTTAAAGATGGAGATTCTAAAGATCCAATCTTGTCTAACCAGATTCCAGAAGACTTTATAGCTGAGGTGTCACCACATGCCATAGAAGTTGAGCGCAATTTAGAAGAATATTCTGGTGAGATTTTAAACGTACTATATCATAGATCATGTTTAATTTCAAATGAAAAACAAAAATACCGCAATGTTGTAACAATTCTAAAATCAAATATCAAAATCGTAGAAAGAGGCAAAATCGATACCCCTAACACACAAATACCACTCTCTTTCTTGGTTTGGTACACAGGCACCTCCACGTGTGAGTGAAATGCCAACCCTCGCATATAAATGGGGAGCAGTTTTATTTTAAAGAATGCTACAATCTTGAACATTATATACATTTTTTTGTATTTAGATAATATAATTAATCTTCGTGACATAGAAGTTGTCACATAGAGTATATTAGTTCTATTAAAGAAAGCTGATGGCTTCAATAAGAATCTAAATATTAGACAGTATACAAGATTTAATAGTGAAACAATAGTCAACTTTGAACGTGAATCTAATTGTCAATACCATCTTTACATAATAGTGAAACAATAGTACGCTTTGAACCAAATACAAATTGTCAATACAATCTTTCGTCATCTGTACGCAAATGTGAAGAAATGGGAAAACGGAAGCTGTTTCTGTTGTTTTCTTTATTTCAAAGACTTGTTTTTGTATACACTCACCCTCATATATATATAGGAGTTTAGACGAACATCGGAATGCCGATAATTTGTTGAAAAATGTGCCCTCCGAACTCGACAGCTACGTTATTTATAAGGAACTCCAACATACTGATGACTTAATTTTCTATGTAGCACTTTTAGTCTTTAGTTTTCTACATGACGTTAATGTTTGACCCAAAACTATACACTTGGAGCATTGCCTTCCAGTAAAATGACTTGTGAATAATTTCATTCAAATGAAGATTTAATTTAGTTTTCATGAGGAATGGTAGTGTAATGTGTAGAAAGTCAATTGTGTAAATATATGAAATTTTCGAAAGAGCACGAGCATTAAAATTATCCATAAGGTATTTAGAGTTTTTCAGTATCCACATTTGATTGATGCTGCTACGTGAATAGACTTTGACATATTATAATTGTAGTCACTCTGACTACCGACAAATTTTTGTCATGGTTATATAGACAGTTCTTTTGTTGAACAAAACGAAGAACAGGCATTTTATATAGGTATTCTGGGGAAGTTTTGTTATCCAATATAAAGTACAAAAAGGTATGTAAGTCATCATATTCCTTATTAATTGGAATATTCATTGATGACATGAATGACTTGTGACTTGCCAAAATTTCTTCTTTGTCAAAAATAGTATTTTTGTAGAGTGGTTGGAAATACCATATTCTTTGATTAAACACTCATAGTAATAGCTTTTACAAACCAAAACCAATGTTATAGGAAACTTTGTCTACAGATAGGACAACATTTTGTAATGAAGAGAGGCAAACACTCGTTTGCCATTTTATCCTTAAATACTGATTTAGGCCGAGCATTCACACAATATTTAAGTCTGTGAAATCGACGGAGTATTAAGAATCTAATTGGTTTAACCCATTCTGACAATATGCCTAGTTCGACCAATTCTAATATAGCCCATGTTCTCGTTTATGATTCAGCGGAATGCATCATTATACAATTGTGGTTCCAGCTGATATGTTGGGGTTCCCTGAATTTAGGTCCATGTGAGACGATCGTCCATGGTTGCCTGTAATGTTCAGTCGGGTTATAGTTGAAAGAAATATCCCGCAACGATATAGTTCAGCAATGTATTTTTTAATTGAAATTGAATAAAGTGTAATTGTGTGATACAATTAGCACAATTTGATTTAGAAAATACTCAGGAACATGGGAAGTCACTTCTTTATGATTCAAACGTTACTCAGACTGATCGTGCCAAATCGATTCCTTATTGGAAATAAATAGACGAAGGAACAATTTGGTGTCTTGTGATAACAATTCAGTCCGAACAGCTTTAAAAAGTTGAAATTTAGCCACATCACAAATAATACAAATCCACCGATATTTCTGAGTAAATCTATTTGTGTGTAATGACATGCGTCCAAGAATAGACAATGAATTATATCTACAATACAAGATATATATTTAATAATCTTTTAACGTTTTAGTAGTATATATTCAGTGGTTTCAATGATAAACATGTTTGCTTTTTACTAGTTGTCAAAGCAGAGTTAATATTAACTTATGAGAAACAGAAATTCCAGAGCAGAGAATACCGCATAGAAGGCAAAGGTAATTTTATGATTAATATTATGATATGACGTCCTTCATTGGCTATGTAATTAAAGCCGTAATAAAAACTCGATATACATGTACCTGAATTTTTACATGTGTAGTGCTTGACAAATTAAGAACATTATTCCGATGTGATTTAATGTATTCATACAGTGCAAGACTGCTGTGTATACAAACATTAAATTGTTCAGTTCGTTTCTTTACATGCCGGTATTCATCTTTTCCGGGGGGAAAAAACTAATGATAACCACCTATTGCATCAAAAGAACGCTGGCAGCATTGACACCAAGCTACTGATTCAATTTACGATATTGTAGCATATCACTTGTTTAAGTTGCTAAAAATCAAAATGTCATCAATCTGGACAATGTTAGTAATTTAATTCATATAGTTGGGTCTACAGTATTCAAAATTACGACCGCAAAAATGAAGGTTAGAGGATTACTTAAATGCACATTACCTCATTTCTTGTTTTGTGCACATTTGTGTAAAATCTGATATGAAAATGTTATTTCATGTGTTATTGTTCTTTTCATTTATACAATAAAGTTTGATTTACCAGTGGAATCTATGTTGAATTTTACAGGAAGAAAGACATAGATTGTGTGCGACCTTGCCTGCATTCACAAGCATATACCAGCATCCTTCTTTAGAGTATACTACCATATTTGTACTTCTAGACATAATTTGTTGAGAGGTTTAGCATGAGTTGACAAGTTATTTCTTAATGTTATGCCTCGCTACCACTCGGAATAAAATACTAATATTATATCTACCCATGTTAAAACTGGCAACAAATTATGTCTAGAAGTACAAATATGGTAGTACACTTTAAAAAAGGATGCTGGTCTATGTTTGTGAATACAGGCAAAGTCGCACAGCAAGCTCGCACACAATCTATGTTTTTCTAAATTTTTGCTAAATTATTCCTTAATAATACATATACTAGAAAGGCGTGCATTGCGGATAGCAATTTAAAAAAAACCCCGTAATATATAAATAAATAAATTATACAATTTGAAAGGAATTGCTAAATTTGACGCTTATTCATAATTGTAACATGTTTATATGCCATATGTGTGGGGGACAACAACAAATACAGAAATAGAAATAGGGAATTGAGTAATATTGTGTTGATAGTTGCTATATTAAATTTCGCCTTTTCTGCAGATTTCTCTTCAAGACCGTTTTTAACAACACGATTTTACTTGAATGAATTACTTTTTAGCTCACCTGACCCAAAGGGTCAGGTGAGCTATTGTCATCACTTGGCGTCCGTCGTCCGTCCGTCGTCCGTCCGTTAACTTTTTCATATTTTAATCTACTCCTCTGGAACAACTGGGCCAAATGGAACCAAACTTGGCAGAAAACATCTATATAAGGTTCTCTATAAAGTTTCTTCATTTCGTCCCATTCTGCCAACAAATATGGCCGCCAAGGGCAATTCTTGTTTCTGATTGGCTAATGTTAAAAAAATCTTCTCCTCTGAAACTGCTTGCCCAAATGGAGCCAAACTTGGCAGGAAGCATCTATGTAAGATCCTCTATAAAATTTCTTCATTTGGTTTCATTCGGCCAACAAACATGGCCGCTGTTACTAAAAATAGAACATATGGTAAAATTGCAGGTTTTTGGGTAATAACTCAAAAACTGTTAATAATATCAAAAATCTGACATGGGGTAAAAATGATCAGCACAGCAAGATATACATACCCTGCAATTTTGAAGTAAATCTGATTACCCATCTTGGAGTTATTGCCCTTGTTTCATCAAATTTTTAAAATTTTAATATTTTTCGTGCTTTATTTCAAAAACTATAAGAGATAGATGTTAAGTGTAAATGTAAATGTAAATTGCAAAAATGTGCAGCATGTCAAGATCTACCTACACTGCAATTTTTAAGTAAATGCCATTACCCATTTTGGAGTTATTGCCCTTTTTTCATCAAATTTTTAAAATTTTAATAATTATCGTCTTATATTTCAAAAACTATAAGAGATAGATGTTAAGTTTAAATTGCACAAATGTGCAGCATGTCACGATCTACCTACCCTGCAATTTTGAAGTAAATTCCATTACCCATTTTGGAGTTATTTTCCTTTTTTCATCAAATTTTCAAAATTTTAATAAATTTCGTCTTACATTTTAAAAACTATAAGAGATAGATGTTAAGTTTAAATTGCACAAATGTGCAGCATGTCACGATCTACCTACCCTACAATTTTGAAGTAAATCCCATTACCCATTTTGGAGTTATTTACCTTTTTTCATCAAATTTTCAAAATTTTAATACTTTTCGTCCTTTATTTCAAAAACTATAAGAGATAGATGTTAAGTTTAAACTGCAAACATGTTTAGCATGTCAAAATCTACCTACCCTGCAATTTTGAAGTAAATCCCATTACCCATTTTGGAGTTATTGCCCTTTTTTCATCAAATTTTCAAAATTTTAATACTTTTCGTCCTTTATTTCAAAAACTATAAGAGATAGATGTTAAGTCTAAACTGAAAACATGTTCAGCTTGTCAAGATCTACATACCCTGCAATTTTGAAGTAAATCTTATTACCCGTCTAGGAGTTATTGCCCTTTTTTCATACTTTTTTAGCTCACCTGGCCCAAAGACATTATCTTTTATTCATAAATATAGAAAACAGTTAAGGTAATGATTATCTCCCTTTGAAATTTGCTTCAGTATCATTCTATTGTCAGGTGAGCGATACAGGATCAGTGGGATGAGCCTCTAGTTTTATTAAACCTTTGTGGGGTATTGCAAATTAATTTAATTGAAGACAAAGGGAATTGATAAGCATTATGATTTATTAATATGTTTATGTTGTCTTACAAACACGTATCGTGTTACTGAGATAATAAATATACATTTTTTTACCTTTCACATCGGCAGCCAATATCATACATCAATTCAATTGCTGCATGTATTGTTTTATTTAACCAATGGATAAAAAAATATCTGATTGGTCTTGGCTGGTTAGATTTAGACCATAAGCTAAAATAGAACTACTAGATAACATTTTGAGCTACAGTTCGGGTAGCTAATTAAATTGTCGGGAAATATTACAAAGTACAAAATAATTCTAGAGATGTCATCTTCCCGTCATCATTCATCGTTCTTTTTCACTTCTCATTATTATTTCCTCATGATCACTTGATTTTTATTTAGAACATTTTCTATATGCACTATTCAGGGATGATTTTTTTCCTGTTATTTAACGGATTTCAGCTATTTGCCTCTGGAGAGAAATTGCCGAATATTGCTGGATAAAGTCAGAACAGGTCAAAACTAACCATTTTGAAAGAGGTTGTAGATGGTTTTCAGCTATTTTTCATTGATTTTCAGTTATTTTACTTTCTAACCAGAATATCATTCCTGAATATTAAGATAATTCATTGTTTTGATTAAAAACCATCTAATATTCTCACATCTTTTGCAGGAAACGACAATGTATTCACTGACTCGAGCACAGAAGGTAGGGGATTCGATTATGGGTATTGAGAAGATTTACGTATGCTACACAAACAGTAAATAGTGGTTTTACATAATGTCATTTTTTTCGGCTTGCTGGCTCCATTCATGTTAAATACCAAAAGACAAACATTCTAAAAAAAGATATTTTTGTAAGTGATTATTGTTTATTCTCAAATGTGCAAATTGTTAGCTATATCTTGATGAAAACAAGTTACATTCGATGAGATGAGAAGGATATCAGCTTTATACTATACCTACACTCATAATTGGATATTTATTGCTAGTTTACTGTATGCCTAGCGGAGAAGTAACAAATTCCAATATCATACTCGATTATTTGACTTGTATTACTGCTTTAAAAAGAATGCTACAATATGTTTTTATCACGAAGTTCTTTATTTGTCTTTACTTTACTTGTAAATCACATGACTAAGTTATTTCCTATAATGCTTTCTGTAATTATATAATAAGAATAAGCACGTACATTTGTTTCTTTCAGAAGGATTAGAGCTCGAAAATACCTCATCAGATGAAGGAAATAATTCATTCTTTAAGAGTGAAACGGGTAATAATTTTACGAATAACTGATAAATACAGGAAGTATAAGATATTGAAAACATTGTGAGATTTTGTATTACAAAATTACCTTTTGAAATAACAAAGTATTCAAATAAATGTAGTAACATCATTTACTGGTATGATAGTAAGCGTCTGTCATGGCGTTTTTTATACAGAGTTACGTGATGAAAGGTCACATATTCGTATTCTGCTTGTAGTGTACCTTGGAGTATGTATGACTTTTCTTCTTATCTTTTCTGGCGTAACATACATTTATAAAATTAAATCCATTGACACAATGATATAATTATCTTTCTTAACACCTTTGGGTACTACTTTAAAATTTTAATATACTTAATGGTGTGTTATGATTTGTAGTCGGTTATCTTCGAATCGAAAACTTTGAGCGTACCTAATAAAGGGTTTCCAGAAACATTCCGAGGAAAAAATGATAGACAGCACATTCTGAGATAAAACATGATTGGCAGCACATTCTGGGAAAAACCATGATTGGCAGCTCATTCTGGGGAAACATGATTGACAGCACATTCTGGGAAAAAACATGAGTGGCAGCCCATTCTGGGAAAAAAACATACTTGGCAGCAAATTATTGATAGCACTTTCTGGGAAAAACCATGATTGGAAGCACATTTTGGGAAAAAACATAATTGGCAACACATTCTGGGAAAAAACATGATTAACACCACATTCTGGGAAAAAACATGATTGACAGCACATTCTGGGAAAAAACATGATTGGCAGCACATTCTGGGAAAAACATGATTGACAGCACATTCTGGGAAAAACCTAATTGACAGCACATTCTGGGAAAAAACATGATTGGGTGCACATTCTGGGAAAAACCTAATTGACAGCACATTCTGGGAAAAAACATGATTGGCAGCACATTCTGGGAAAAACATGATTGGCAGCACATTCTGGGCAAAACATGATTGGCAGCACATTCT
>MJUT01008097.1:0-21605 GCA_002080005.1 Gigantidas platifrons
TAGATGAACAATTGTTTTTAACATCTTCAAATAGATCGCTCAACACCTGTGTACTATTTTCTATATCATTATTTTTTTTCTTTAAGTTCTTTTACTGTTATTTCTAATGAGCTAACTTTTCTGGTAATGTCCACTAGGCTGGATTTAACTTCGTCTATCTTATTTACCTGTGTTTCTATTTGTTTTAATCTCCCATCTACTCTGTTCATAAAGGCTAACATTTGTGCAACAATTTCATTTGATCCATCATGTAAGACTTCTCTACAGTCTTTCAAAATGTCGGACGTTTCCTTTACTTTTTCCTTGTGTTTCGCATTTGGCATGTCTCTTGGTTTTTTCTAAAACGTAAGTTGTATTTACCCACTCATACAGACCCTCAATATTTTCACTTAACGCCTCGCTGCGCTATAAAAGAATAATATACGTAGTACGGGTCACTGGTCGGGTTGGGTATGGGCGGTGAGTTCAAAATAGTGTTATATAATTCAATTAATTGATGAACTTTACTTTTATGGTTTTTGACGGTGACTTTCCAAATTGGAAATTGATGAACAGTTGAGTGCTTGGGTAAAAAGCCCGATTGGTATTCGTAAATAGGTTTGTTACTATGAAGATGGTTGTAGACATGTTTATAAACTACCCTCTCCATAACTTTTCCTACACAGCTTATAAGGGATATGGGTCGGTAATTAGATGGTAAAGAGGAATCTCCCTTTTTGAATATTGCGATTACATGAGCTATTTTCCATGTGGATGGATATTTACCTTGGGCCAAAGATTTATTAAATATAATTTTAAGTGGTTTTGCTATTTTTTCTGGTGATATTTTTAACATCTTATGACTGATACGGTCAGGGCCGGACGCTTTTTTTGGATCAAGAGTATGCAGTATGTCTTCTATTTCATTCTCTCGTATTTGAATATCATTAATAATATTATCTGTTCTATTCTCAAATTCTGGAAGATCTTTATTTTCTTCGTTTAATTTAGATATTAAAGTGAAATATTTATTCAATAATTCACATTTGTTTGAGTCGTCATATACAATATCGTCAAAATGTTTATCATTAATTGTGTTTTGGATTGGTGGAATAGAATTGTTCCCCTTGTTTGATGTTATTAACATTTTCATTATTTTCCAATAAGTTTTAGAATTTGAATTATCGAGTAAAAAATTATCTATGTTATTTTCAAAATTTTCCCTAGCTATTTTTTTCATATTGTTTACTTTATTTCTTTGTTTTTTAATTTCGTTATATCACTTACTCTATTGTGTTTTAAAACCTTTTTTCGTATTCGATCGCGAATTCTAATTTCCTTTCTTAATGTATTGTTGAACCAGGGCTTGTCATTTTCTCGTATTATTATTTCCTTAGTAGGTATGCAATCCCTAGCTATTTCTAAAAACGTTTTAGTAAATTCATTACACATATCATCGACATCATCAAAATTTCCTATCTTATCATTCCAATCAATTTCATTTATATTTTTGTTAAACTTTTCTATGTCTATTTTGTCATATTGCCGAATTTCTCTTTTAAATGTAGTTGAAATTCCCTTGGGACAATCAATATATGCAACGGCTGCATCATGATCGCTAATATTTCGTGGTATATTTATAACATCAGAATAAATAGAATTAAGATTATCACTCAAAATAATCGGATCTAACAAAGTGCTAGAATTTTCAGTAACTCTGGTTGGTTTATCAATAACATTTAAAAAAAAAATGTATTCATAATATCTACAAGATTGTTATTGTTTACACAAAATAAGTTTGAGTTCAAGTCCCCGACTAGCACGATATTTTCGTTGAACTGAGTGGCCAACTCGATTGCATACATTAATCTGTTCCAGTAATCTGGGTCAGTCCATTGTGCCCGATAAGTGTTGCATAGGAGAAAGGATTGACCTTTAGTTTTAGCATTAATTTCGACCCAAAGTGTTTCATCAATTGAATTTTTTAATTCTTGTTTTCTTACCATGCGTATCGTATCTTTAGCATAGATTAGTAGGCCACCACCCACATTTGTTCTATCTTTACGCTGGATTATATTTGAAAAGGATTCAAGAAAAATGTTACATTCGTCAACTCGTTCGTCAAGCTGTCTCCGTTAATAATAGGATATCAAAATCTTCAGCGAAATCATTGAGAAAGTCAATTTTATTTCTTAAAGTACGTATATTAAGATTACATAGAGAAATTGTTTTGTCTAAATTGACATTTTGTGAATTGGAGGAGCTTGGTCCTTGGGGGCCTGGATTAGTCTCGACATCATTGCCTATCATAAGTATGAATGTCAATATGAAAAGAAGAAATACTGCATTTACATTTGGAATTAAACTTTGGAGACAAAGAAGTGCAGCAAAAAGGAACGAGCAACGCAGGTTAGTCAAAAATATATCTTCGTATGAATAAGCGGAAAGGTTTATTGGTCTATTTGATTTCCTCGTATGAGCATGAAATAATCCAATAGCCGCCCTGTATGCCTCTAGGCTGTTACCCATTTGGCAACAGGACCACCAATTGGCATCCAGGGCAGCCTAATTGTCTCATTTCATGTACATGTATAATATGCAAGTCATCGTGTCCACAAACATAAGAAAGGGTAAAAGAGGGAGAAAATGAAAACAACTGAAACAATAAAAATGTACAATCAAATCTACAGAGTGTTGAGTACTAAAAAGATAAGATTTGTTATGGAAATACACAATGGGGGAAATGGGATTTGATCAGATTACACATGTTTGACTTTGATTCAATATAATATATTGAATTTCTTTACAAAGAAAAATATCACAAGTTTAATCACATATATAAGAGAAAGAAGACCGGGTTAAATATAATATACAAGAGTTCACATAAGTTTACATAAACATACACATTATATAAAACAATTCACATAAGTTTACACCTTAACATGGCAGATAACGCATTTAAGAAAATAAAGACATCAGTTACGTGTTGTGCAGAGGTTTAACAATAATATTGACTTTAAGAATAATAGGTATTCAAATAATCAAAATTGAATTTCTGAAGATAAGCATTTTGTATCTTATCAATAAGGTGATTATTTGTGACATAATAAATGCTTAGTATGCTAGTTACTAGGGTGGACTTTGACAAAATCTTTCAATAGAAAGAAAAGGGGTAAACATATGTTTGAATGATCATTAACAGGCCTCTTAAGACTAAGTGGAAAATGATAATATTTATAAAGAGAACCAACCCTCTGATCAGCGAATAAATATGACTTATGTAATATTATTCAATTTATATGCACACATGTATGATGTATAGTCGAGATCACCGTGGAAGTAGAACGAACTTTCCAATTGATCAAATGTGACTAACAATAGACCACCATCCATACATATATGACGTACAGTCGAGACCACCGAGGAATTACAACGAACCCGCCCATTGATCAATAAACAAATATTGACGACTAAGAATAGACTAAATAAGTAAATATACATGACGTAAATGTATTGTCGAGATAAGACGTACAGTCGAGACCACCGAGGAATTACAACGAACCCACCCATTGATCGATAAACAAATATTGACGTCTAAAAATAGACTAAATAAGTAAATATACAAGATCTCCCTGGTGTATGAACTCATTGACCAGATATCCAAATTAAAATGGTGTTGTCTGGGCCAGCTTAAGATGGATTAAAAAAAATCTTAATTACAGTATATTAATATTCTGAGCAAAAAAAACAAAAAAAAACTCATTTTTGTTTGCATAAACCGAATATTGCAAGGTCTATTGTTAGTGATAAAATTCGTCAGTTTGCAATTTATTGTACAGAGTGTGATATGTACGATAAAGTTGTATATAATGAAAAAAAAACCAATTTGATTTAATTTGTTTTTGTTTTTGTTTTTTTCCCTTTCTTCTTCAATCAGTTATTTTATATTCCGTCCTCATTATTTTTTTTCCTTTTTCTTTCTTTCCTCCGCTCAGTACATACAAATACGACAATGCTATTGTATTGTATATATATTTTTTTTAAACTATTTGATTTCCTTGGGTTGGGAAATTTATTTAGAACATGGGCTATACCAAACAAATATTTGAAAAGAGGGGAAATAAATATAAAACAAAAGCTAAAACAACAAACTAAACAAAACCAATTGAGAATTTACATTATAGTTTAATTACTGGTATGTCATGTTGAAAGATTACTCTTGACTGTTTGCACTGAGATTGTTCTGGACACATACACGTCCCATATCACTGATGGGTTCAACAAAATCTATATTTCTTAGTAGATCGAGGATGTCGTCGTGGTTACGAATTAGTTGTTTGATGGAGGATTCAGATTTTTTTTGCATATATACGGCCATCATTTGTCCAGTACCCGTTGATGTCATGATTGAATTTGAGGTCAGATAGTTCTTTGACAAGGTTGGTTCTGAAAGTGATGAGATTTTCTGTTGTGAAGATTTTATCCGGATCTCCCTTTAGACGCTTTTTAGCACTGTATACTTTTAAAAATTTAATCACAATCCGTACACACAACAAAGTTCCAGTGAATATTAAAATTACAATACGGATAAAAGAACAGACACACACACAAANAAAAAAAAAAAAAAAAAAAAAAAAAATAAGAATGATAATAAATAAAATCACAATTCGGACAGACAAGAAGAGTTTCAAGATACCAAAGGGAGACAATCAGAATCCGTATGTCGAATAAATACAGACAACACAATGGCCAAAATATACCAAAGGGGAAATCAGAATCCGTATGTCAAATAAATACAGACAACACAATGGCCAAAAGAAAAAGTACAAAAGGACAAGCAACGATCTACAAAACATACATATAAAAATAAAGATCGAGTAACACGAACCCCATTAAAAACCGGGATGTGAACTCCGGAATGGTAAACAGTTCCTGCTCCACAAGTGGCACCCGTCGTATAAATCTAGTTACAAAACAATTCTAGTTTAGTTTAACCTCCTTCTAATATAGAAGCAACAACAAAATCACAAAAAATCGGAATAATGTAAAACTCCTATAAGAGACAATGAATGCGAAATTGAGAATGTGATTTCAAAGGGCAAGGTTCTTCTACATCACTCAAAAAGTCATATCAGTAATGTTCTAAGAAGTCCTGGTGATAACAATAATATAGACTTCATATCATATGTATGTTGTTTTTGTATTTTTTATAACTATAGCTTGACTGCTATAAAAGAATGAAATATGGAAGAAGAGGAAGAAGACAAAGTTATTGAGCCTCGGCTTACTATAGGTATAAAATATAGTTAATTAGATTGTACATGTTTTAAGTAGCATCACAAAGATAGATTTTGTTTATATTAATACACTTATTCACATGTGAAATATATATATATCTCATAACTGTATGGATGCACACGTGAGAGTCACATTTTTTTCATACATATTTAACACCTATATATATATATTTGTTATGTACATCATAACATGTATTAATGATAGCTTCACTTTTGATAATAACACATACTCAAATGAGTGTTTATAAATTAATCCATGATCAACATATGTTCGGTATATTCTTCTTGCTAAATGATATATCTGCGTTTCCTTTCTAATATTGAAAGCTTTGAAAGCTGTCATTAGATTTGCATAAGAATTCAAGACTGCAAAATATTTTAGGAGCTCAAGATATTGTCAGTTTGACAACGTCATCACATAATGGGTTTCTACGTTACGAAGGATCACTAGAACGATTCGTCAAGGCAACCGTCATTTTTAAACCATTTTTCAGAGAGGCAGTAAACTGTAAGTGTAGTTATACAAATAATAAATTACTAGACAATCGTCATGATCACAATTTATATAATTGCCAGGGAAAGCTGTAAAATTCAAAGGGGTCTGGGTTATTCACCAATATTTCAGTCATATTGTGGCAGTCAGTTTTATTGGTGGAGGACAAGGGAGAAAACCATCGAACTGTCGCAAGTCACTGACAAATTTTTATCACATAATGTCGTATCGAGCACACCTCGCCATTAGCGGGATTCGAACTCACATCTTTAGTGGTGATATGCACTGATTGCATGGGTAGCGGTAAATCCAAGTGCCATACGATTACGACCACGGCGGCCCTATGTAAAAAATGCTATGGTAAGCTTGAATAGAAATGTAAATTTCTAACATAGTGCATATCAAGGGTTTCTGGAATAACTTTCATCAGGTACACTCATCATTACAGACTGAAAAGCCAAATAACTTACAAGTTGTTGAGAACAAGAAAATCCAAGGGTGTAAAGAGAAGAGTGTGAAGATACCAAAGGGGTAACCAGAATCCGTATATCGAAGAAGAACAGACAACACAATTGCCAAAAGATACCAAAGGGATAATCAGAATCCGTATATCGAAGAAGAACAGACAACACAATTGCCAAAAGATACCAAAGGGGCAATCAGAATCCGTATATCGAAGAAGAACAGACAACACAATTGCCAAAAGATACCAAAGGGGTAATCAGAATCCGTATATCGAAGAAGAACAGACAACACAATTGCCAAAAGATACCAAAGGGGCAATCAGAATCCGTATATCGAAGAAGAACAGACAACACAATTGCCAAAAGGACAAACAACGATCTAGCAACAAAAAACAACAAACAAACAAAAAAGAAAAAAAAACAACACAAACAAATTAAGCCCACCTGTCAGCGAAAGACGAGAACCTCAGTTTTAACTGTAAATACATTACTTATGAATTGTAAATTAACAGGTATAAATATGGAATGTAGAATTGATGTTACACGTACTGAATGATATTTTTATTCATATAAATGAAAACTTAGCCCAATTATAGCACAATAATTAAACTATCTGTCTTCATTCATTTTGTCATTATTGTACTTGTACTACAAGATCGAGTAAAGTATATAGATAGATTACTTAGTTATGTATTTCCGTGTTTCAAGGTTCATTTTATCATACACTATTGAAGCGGGAATGGGCTTACTCTTCCAGAACAATTTACTTCACCTCCGATGGATTCGTGTTAGGTTTTTGTACAGTGTTTTTTGTCGACCATATGATGCTGTATCTGAAGCCCAGCATACCCTCTGTTGCTATGTTATGAACACGAATTCTAAGCCTATTTAATTTTCACATAGCACATTTCCCAAATACACAAATAGATCATGCGATATACTATAGCCTATGCTGCAGAATACCGACCAAGGTGCTATTAATACTCTAACAAAGTGAAAGGGAGGAAACACTAAAGTTATTGCTTCATTAAATCTGGTTTCACTCCCGACTCACGGACACGGTTCATTGATACTTTTAGACACAAACAGAATGTCGAGGTCTGACAAACACAATGTAGGAAAACAATAACAATAAAACGAAGGCGCAAAACAACAAGCACACAATTAACAAGAACCCCCCTGCCCACCCCCCAAAGAAATCAACAACAACAACAACAAAACACACACACACACACATAAATAACTGTTCATTCTCCTGTCTTGGTACAGGCATGTTAATAAAATGTGGCGGGAATAAGTTAGCTTTATGGACCTACACATCACATTATAATGGAATTGTTTGGTCATATAAGCGTTTTCCAATTATGCAGAAAATAACAAACCTTCACATTTACCTGGGTTAGTAGTCCTAATCTTAAATTTTATACATAATACATTTATTCTCCATTACACCTTGAGTCAAATTAAACTTGTAGTTAGCGAGTGATTTCCGCTCTCTCGTGAATAACAACCTTTTGATACCACAATCGTGATGCAAGCTATGTACAAAACAAACACACCAAGCTGCACCTTTATTGTGACTGCATGTCGGTCAATTCGGATATATTATTGTCACCTGCTAACTCCCATTGTCGGTAACCCACGGTTGATTCCGATACGTTCTCTCTCTCCATCACCCGTGGGTCAAATCGCTTGTAAACATTCGTACTCATGAATATTCAAAGTTTCGAATTAACCAATCAAAATCACGTTTATGAAAGTGAAACTCTTTGGTATCGGAGTTAAAAAATCGTTCTGTCAGTAATGGATGCGCCCATGAAAATGTGTGGATGAAGTGTAGTGCAGTATAGAAAGTCCCTCAATTCTTTCACTCCAAATTTTTGCAACAGGTCCGACATTTTTAACTTTTAACCAAACTCATTATGAAAGGAACGATTTGATTGGTTGAATCTCATTAGAAGTTTGTAATGGGAAGACTTATGAATTATTCATGAGTACGAATGTTTACAAGCGATTTGACCCACGGGTGATGGAGAGAGAGGAACGTATCGGAATCAACCGTGGGTTACCGACGATGGCTAACTCCGAGCCAACAAGTATTTACCCTTACTCGGTAATGATGCGTGATTTGTGGAAAAGCAGGCAAATATAAATTCTATAAATGCCTTTACCCCGTGGGTGATCCAACCCACGATAATCCGCATTATGGGCACTCAAAAAATAAACATTTCTCATTCAGGGGTATTTACATTACAATTCTCTTACAAAATCCAATGAAATGTTTTTTTTACTAATGTGTTTTATCAAACAGGGAGGCAACGATTTGTTGTGTTGTGTGAAAGGTGTATGTACCTGTACAAAGATGAATACTCAACATCTCCAATAAAAGCGGTTTCATTGGCTAACTATAGCAGGTAACACAATATGAATATACAACATATCTCATTAATCCTTCTTTTTTGTTATTTATTTTCTAAATGTTGCCGATAATGTTGTAGTCTAGAATTTCTCAGTATTTCAATTGTGTGTGATGTGCATATTGGTTTCGCTATAGCAGAATTGGTCAAACTGCTGATTATTCGTGTCTAGACTGTTTAGAAACATACTTCCGTCCTGGATTACATCGTCTTACTCCCGATTAGTTTGGGAGTCACTGTTGTCCGTGCATGCAGCCAACACGTGCAAGACCAAAATTAGGTTAAGGAAAACCTGTAAAACCTAGGGAGTCATTGGTTTAAAACAAATGAGCATTTTAATAACTAATGATTTCAGAAAACAGTGTAGGATATATGTTAATAATATATACTAGGATCTTTCAAAAATCTCTTTAGAAACATCGCTTCACTAGTACGACTTTAATAAAAGTCCTCGTATGTTAATTTCTCTTTAGGCATGAGACATTGCTGCCAAGACGTGTGTCTTCTATTGTATGTAATACTGTATTCCTTTTACCACATATACATTTCACATTTCTTTTTATATTCTACAGAATTCAAAGAATCGAAGGAAACGGAGTAAATGACAGAAGGAAAAGAATGAGCTTTGAGCTTGTGTCTTTAAATCAAGCATATAAGAACATGAAATTTTGTTCCACAAATGACGGTGAACGGAAGGTATAGCACATTATAAATAGCTTAGAAAAAAGATAATGGTTAGAAAGTTCAAGTTTTAATAGAAAAGGAGGAATAACCATGTTACAAAGTTACGAAAAAATAGATTAAAAATCTGACAAATTAGAAAAAAAGGACAGATCTGTTAAAAGAAGAAATCAACATACTGTTAGAGCAAATATCAATCGGGATGAAAAAAGAAGAAAATGTCACTTATTAAACAACAATCGGATTTAAAACAAAGAATACTACAGGTTACAAAAACAAAAACCATACCAAATATACAATATACCTAGAAAAAACAATATGGTTAAAGATCAATAAAAATAACCTTCAAAGTTATATAAAGATAACTGGACAACAAACAATTCATGTATACCATGTGTCACTGTATCATATGAAGAAGATTGATCATATGCAATGTATAATTTAAATAGATGAGTTAGATAGCTTTCAAACTAATATAAAAAAAAAGACACGTGTTTTTACTATCGCAACACGCAAAAAACAAGGATAATGGCCGCATGAAATTTCACCTTACCTGACAAGGTATAACAGAGGTTAAAGAAGCTATATGTAATGGATTTGGCCGAGGGCACTGAAAAAGTCGGCCATAACAAACGCATTCTCTTCCTCCTGTCATTCACTTCGTTTCCTTGGATTCTTTGAATTCTGTAGAATATAAACAGAATACTTTTTATGATACAGCAGTGCGGATATAATGTATGGTTGTCACTTGCCTTAGATGACTATATTTTTACGAAACGAAACTTGTATTACACGAACACTCATGTAAAAGTAAAACAATCAATTCAAGTGTCTTCAAATTTATTTATAATATAAGATGCGACGTAATTATCAATTACGTAACAGTCTATATTCAGTGTTGTTGATATCCAAGTAAATTTTCCGCCAAACCTATCTAACAAGTATTATAAATTAATCTGTCTTAATTCTAGGTGTGGTTTCAAAAGATAAGAAAAGAAATGGAACTAGCAGCGCACGCACTATCTGATCTACGGAGGTAACACTGACGTATACTAGTATTTAGCTTGTTTAGAACCCATGAAATTGATCAAATCACATTTTACCAAAGATGACTCAAAACTCTGACGTTCTAATATCTGCCATATGTTTAGCCGGAAACAAGAACTCATTTTAATATACATATGTGTCCCAGAGGTTCAGGTCTTTAACTTTTGATAACAAGACTCAGATCACTGACATAAAATCGATCTTCGATACTCATGACAAGTGCCTATCAATGACGAGATTTTCACCAGACAAATTGTTGTAACTTTCTAGCACTCCCCCAGTAAGTCTGATAGTACTAGTATAACTGACTAATTGTTGTAACTTTTCAGCGTTCCCCAGTAAGTCTGGTAGTCTTAACACCAGGTTTGTAACTAGATTAACACGACGGGTGTTACTAGTGGAGCAGGAACTGCTTACCCTTCCGGAGCACCCGAGTTCACCCCTGGTTTTTAGTGGGTTTCATGTTAGTCGATCTTTAGCTTTATATGTATGTTTTGTAGATAGTTGTTTGTCCTTTTGTACTTTTTCTTTTGGCCATTGTGATGTCTCTTCTTTGATATACGGATTCTGATTACCTCCCTTTGGTATCTTTTGGCCATTGTGTTGTCTCTTCTTTGATATACGGATTCTGATTACCTCCCTTTGGTATCTTCAAACTCCTCTTAGTATAACTTTCTAGCGCTCCCAAGTAAGTCTGGTATTCTAAGTATAGCTGACAAATTGTTGTAGGTGATGATAAACACTAATTACATACCAGACACCGAGCTTGCACTTAATTGTAGGGTTATGGTGTTTAACGCCATTTTCAACAATATTTCAGTTATATGGTGGCGGTCAGTTTTATTTGTGGAGGAAACCGGAGTACCCGGAGAAAACTACCGACCTGTCGCAAGTCAATGACAAACTCACATAATGTTGTATCGAGTACACCTCTCCATGAGCGGCATTGAAAATCACTACTTTAGTAGTGATAGTCACAGATTAAATTGGTAGTTGTAAATTCATCTACCATACGATAACGTCCATGAAGGCCCCTATATAATTGATAAAGAATATTGAAGTGATTAGATAGCTGTGACTTAATCGTGTCTGATGAAAAAACAGTTTGAAGACACCAAAGGGGCAATCAGAATCCGCAACTTGTGGAAGAACAGACAACACAATGATCAAAAGAAAAAGTACAAAAAGGACAAACAAGGATCTACAAACCATATACATAAAACTAAAGATCGAGTAACACGAACCCCACTAAAAACCGGGGGCGAACTCAGGTGTTCCAGAAGGGTAAGCAGTTCCTGCTCCACTAGCGACACCCGTCGTGTTAATCTAGTTACAAACCCGGTGATAAGTCATGAATGAGGAAAGGATCGGGAAGTGTTTACGACAAGTGGAACATATCCGTGGTCATTTGTGACACAGATATATTCGATAACGGTCAACCAAGTCATGGTGGCGACACAAAACATTCGAAGCTTTGTTCAGTAAAGTTTACCTATGCTTATCATAATTATTCTGAATGTTTGGCTGTTGTAAGCAAATCATTACATTAGGTACAATGTTACTGAATATTTGTTCATTTCGGAAAAAAAGACAAACAAAAATAATGATAATGATAAATAGATGAAAATTGATTTAAAAATGATATACAAAGATTGATTATTTTTCATTGTATATCTAGTCTTCTTTCTACCTTACATTCACTAGCCTTGTTTAAAGCATTTATTTGAAAACAAAAATTATTTTATTTTAAGATAATTGCTGTTTATGAATTAGTATTATTGTTATTTATGAGATAATATTATTGTTATTTATGATTGTTGATTCAATGTGACTGTTATTTATGATTGTTGATTCAATGTGACTGTTATTTATGATTGTTGATTCAAGGTGACTGTTATTTCTGATTCAAGATGACTGTTATTTCTGATTTAAGAGAACAATTGTTTCTGATTTAAGAACATTGTTATTTCTGATTTAAGATAACCGTTATTTCTGATTTAAGATAACCGTTATTTCTGATTTCACATAACAATGGTTTCTGATTTAAGAACATTGCTATTTCTGATTAAATTTAAGATTAATATTATTTCTGACTTAAGATTATTTCTTTCTGATTCAAGATTGCTCACGGCCATACAACATTACGTGATAAAATGTATCAGTGGCATGCGACAGATCAGTAGTTATCTCCATCTACTCCAGTTTCCTCCACCAATAAAACTGACAGCCACGATATAGCTGAACTATTGTTGAAAGTGGCGTTAAACACGATAACCTCAGATAACTGTCAATCATTAAAGTTTAACTAGAGCATTTATACCATTAAATATAGAAATAAATGGTGTCTTTTAATAACTTTTAATACATTTAGGTAGGTGGCTAGTATGTAAGTTGATGAAGCAACATAGGAATGAATGATATAACACTAAACGGACAAATACTAAACACACTATTAACCTTTGTCTTCATATAACACTGACGGAAACAATATCTTTACAGTTACTGTTAAATTGTACGAAAAGAACAAATGTTTAGCTAATTATACTTAATGACTGCACACTTCAAAGTTAAGTATAATACGTATTCGTTATTTTAAGGGACATGCAAAAGGTATTATTCTTAATGTGATTGAGATATTTGTTCTACACATAAAACTAACGATGCTTAAATGGCCAATATGCAAGTAATGTTTAATAATTTGTTGGCTTAAAGCATGATTAACTAGTATAACAATCATTACACCATATACTTTATTTGTCATTATATGACTTAATCGAAGGACGTCATCATTTAAAATATTCCTTAAATATTATGGAGTTGATATATCGACAGCATTAAAAAAAAATGAAAATAATTAAAAATCAATAAAATTGGTGCATTTGTCATTTTCTTTCATAACATACATTGTAAGTATAATTACCTTTCTCTGGGGGTTTGTTGTTGTCCTGATTGTATGGTAGTTGAATTTACAACTACATGTACCTGTGTAATCAGTGCCTATCACCACTAAAGTTGTGAGTGTGAACACCGTTCATGGCGAGGTGTACTCGATACAACATTCTACGATAAAGCTTGCCAGTAACTTGGGACAGGTCGGTGGTTTCCTCCACCAATAAAATTGACCGCCACAATATAGTTGAAATATTGTTGAAAGTGGCGTTACACACCCTCAACCAAACCAAACCATACATACGATGGGACAATGCATGCTGTGACATGCACCATTCCATCCTTGGTCTCTGCAGATTATGCCGTTGTCTGAATTTCATCAATCAAAATTAAAATCAAATTTGTTTTGCTTACATTTTAGTTGGTTTGTGTATATCATTGGGTGTATTATGTATTCTGAAATCTATGTATGTACAGTATCCAGTCCAGTATTCTGGAATACATGTGTATATGTATGTACAGTATCCAGTCCAGTATTCTGGAATACATGTGTATATGTATGTACAGTATCCAGTCCAGTATTCTGGAATACATGTGTATATGTATGTACAGTATCCAGTCCAGTATTCTGGAATACATGTGTATATGTATGTACAGTATCCAGTCCAGTATTCTGGAATACATGTGTATATGTATGTACAGTATCCAGTCCAGTATTCTGGAATACATGTGTATATGTATGTACAGTATCCAGTCCAGTATTCTGGAATACATGTGTATATGTATGTACAGTATCCAGTCCAGTATTCTGGAATACATGTGTATATGTATGTACAGTATCCAGTCCAGTATTCTGGAATACATGTGTATATGCATGCACAGTATCCAGTCCTGTTTTCATGAAAATACATTGTCGTCTAGTATGGAGGTATCGATATGTAATATATGTATGATATATAATAAATAAAGGTTCGGGAATACCCAAGGAGCAATCAGAAATGGACAATCCAGAGAAACTCGAAACATTGGGCACACAAGACAAAGTCAAACAAGACAAAAACACAACATAATGATACACATATTTCATCTTCCATTAAATTGAAATGAACTGCTAAAAGTCTATTTGTTGTTTGCTTTATTTATTCCAGTGACTTCGACCAAGAAGAATATACATCTCTAGAACTACCCGTGCAGTCTGTATCACCATCGATGATTCAATGTGGCAAACCGGATAAAGGTGGTAAAAACAAAGCACAAGAGAAAGAAAACAAGAAGGGAAAACAACCAGTTCCGAAAAAACCACTTCCTCCCATTCCAACTCCAGGTAACTTTTATATCTATTGCCTTGTTGTTAGCTTTGTCCTTCCGGAGCACTTGAGTTCACCACCGGTTTTAGTGGGGTTCGTGTTACTCGATCTATAGTTTTATGGGTAGTATTTTGCAGATCATTTGTCCTTTTTATTTTTGCCATTTATATCTGTTCTTCTTAGACTTACAGATTCTTATTACTCCTTTGGTATCTACAAACACTTCTTACCTAGATCAACAATAAAGACAAGAATATTTTAACATTTTGACCAAATACGTGTCTTAGATATAGTCACTTGTTAGGTATATGAAATGTTCAATTTCGTTTCATAAGTCGTCACATCAGTTGATTTGCAACAACTCCACTTCTGTAGAGGGTCAAATAATGTTCAGCTTACTTGTAAGACCAATTATTTTATGCATTAGTAGATATCTCAATTAATGATTTGTTTCTTTGGATTAATTCAGCATTATTTATGAGAGTTCATGTAAAGTGTATTTGTGTTTGTGGTTCATTATTTTGTCTTTGTGTTTGTAATGATGTCTCTCAGACAATAGTAGTACTGTCGATTCGAGTGACGTACTAGTGTAATTTTGCCCAATACGAAAAACAAGAAGTCAGTCGACAACACTGGTTGTGTCTTCCTGGTAATTGATTACATTGCTGAACACTGAATGTATCCGATGTTCTTCCGATTGCCGTTCCAAGCTTTTATTTCACCAAACGTTATAGCGAAATAAACCATGATGTTGCTTTGTCTAAAAACGTATTGCACTTTCATTTTCTACTTTCTTATTTAACCGGTTTTTGTTTAATAGCAAAATATATAGCTTGACCTAATAAAACGTAGATATCTAATATAATGCTCATGATGTGTTTCAAAAATGATTTTCATCAGCTACGCTCATAGTCAACAGATATGTGAGCCAAATAAATTAAAGGTCTTTAGGAGCAGCAAGTAAACCTACACGGGGCCTACACATGATAGCCAAATTTAGCTAGCTTACCTATTGACTGTTAAATTGTTCCTTTACTTTTCCTTTCTTGTCTACAGTTGTTGTTTTATGTAATTTGTGTGATCTCTATTCAGACCTGGATATTCTATATTTGATGTAAGCAACAACAATCAATTATTCATCTTATCTTTCAAAGTTATTCAGAAGATAGCAACAACTTGTTGAAAAGTATTCTACTAGTTGCTTACAGATGACGAAAGATGGTATTGTCAATTATATTTTGGTTTAAAGTTGACTATTATATCTCATACTATGGCCTTGTATGCTATCTAATATTTGGATAATGGCTGGGACCACCGGCTCTCTTAATGGAACTTAGCCATATGACAACTTGTGTGTCACAAAGATTAAATATACTATATACCAGGTATAAAGTTCAAGATTATAGCGTTCTATATAATAATGCTGTTCGGCCAGATACTTGCGAGGTTTGTCATTTTACTCACATGTGGAAAGCACTTGCATGACGGTTTCATTTCACTAAGAGGGGCACTATAGAACTAGCTTAAACCCGCCACTTTCTATTGATATACCTGTACCAAGCCAGTAAAGTGAGCAATCATGTATTTGTGTGTTACAGGTCAGAGTTCATGTATTTGTGTGGTAGAGGGTATCGATTTTACCTCTATTTCTACTATTTTGATATCAGATTTTAGAATTATTCCGACTGTGAAATGCTTCGACAGTGAATTATTTCGACAGTGAATTGTTCTGAAAGTGAAATGTTTCGACAGTGAATTATTTCGACAGTGAATTGTTCTGAAAGTGAAATGTTTCGACAGTGAATTGTTTCGACAGTGAATTGTTCCGACAGTGAATTGTTATTTTTTTTATCATTTTAATACTTTATACAGATAAGGACGACTCTGATGATGAACCAACAGATGACTATGATACAATTACAGATGCAGTGTTTCTTCCCAGACCACTACCAGGTAATTTAATTCATAGCCACTTATGAGCAATTTATCTAGCTATACCACCACGGGAATTAAGTTGCATTCGATGATATGATAGTGATATGCTATCTCACTGAAACAAAATTCTACAGATAGAGATATCGATCTACTCCTACTCATACTCATTATCCTGATTCCGATCCAACTAGTATTTGCTCTTTCTCCTAAATGATGCCTACGTATCGGAGAAAAAAAACCAAATACTAATATTTTAGGCTTTGGTTTGACTCTACCGAGGCTCGAATCCACGATCTACCGCAATGGAAGCGAGCACGATAACCAATACACCACCCAAGCCTTATTTTTTTTTTTTTACAGATTCTTGAGTGAAGTAGATTGTCATCTTATTGTACACATTATAACATGATTGAACATGAGATAAACTAAAAATCATATACATTTGTAGTAAACACCCGTTCTACCTCACATCAACATTTTGAATGGTTATCGATTATTTTGATGGAGGTGGGTGTTTCACACGACTTGACCAAACCAAAACTCATTTGTAAGTCATTCATCCTCAATATTTATGAAATATGTGCCCTTGACGACGTTCAACAACAAACAAACAAACATTCGTACGTCAAATATAAAAAACAAAATAACCGATAAGGTTATATCTAGTTCACATTTACAGGTTATCTACAGACAATAACGGATATCGACTAAATTTTGTTTGAACCAAAGCTATATACTGGACAAAATGATACACAAATATACATTATTTCTAAGATTTTTGTAGTTGAGGAATTTAATTTGTAACATTTGTTCACGCCACAATATGGCTGAAATACTGCTAAGGTTTGGCGTTAAACATCAATCAATCAATCAATTAATTGACAAGGTTTAAGTTTGGTTTATGGTGTTTAACGCCACTTTCAGCAATATTTCAGCTATAATGTGGCGGTTAGTTTTATTGATGGAGGAAACTGGAGTACAAATTTAATGTACCAGTAGAAAACCACCAAACTGCTGTTAGTCACTGACAAACTTTATCACATAATGTCGTATCATAGGCACTGATTGCATAGGTAGTTGTAAATCTAACTACCGTACGATCAAGACCACGATGGTCCTTAAATAATGGACAAAAGGCATGGTTGTTTATGTATATACATATCATTATAGTGGTACCGTTACAAACAGTAAATATTAAGAAGACACCGGGGACAAATACACGTCTTAAGGAGCCTATTAAACCACGGACAGCACCTAAACCTCGTAATAAGAAGGTACGATCATTTATATTAAGCTTATTATCTCAATTAATTTACAAGCACTAGTTTCATAAGATAACATATGCATTGGTGTCATTGAGAAACTACTGTTTAACATCCGATCTTTAGATTAAAAGGAAATCCGAACTCTGACAGACAAACCAATAAAAATGAAGAAAGAAAGCAAATTAAACAAATAAAAGTAATTTGCATTCGTCTTCTGCTCCATAAATGGCACCATTTGTGGCTTATGACGACACGAGCATCGTAGTTATTCAACACCAACATAATATCATTAACATTGCACTCCTTGCACAGACACTTGTTTCATTCAAAAAATATATGCCCCCTCCTCTTCCTTGAAATAAGGAAGAGGAGGGGGCATATATTTTTTGAATGAAACAAGTGTCTGTGAATGGTCGCCACAGTAATAGTCCAACATCCAATCTAATATTCATTTCTTTCAATATATAATCCAAATATTTGTATTAATTTGAGAATATGGACACATTTTTCCCCGTATTTAAAGCTTTGAGATGAACTTGCTCTTGGGAAATACGACATAATGGAAGTCCGAACACATTTTTGGAGTAAAGCAACGATACGAATATGAGGAGTACAACACCGCAGAAAAAACGAAGAGAGCACGAAAGAGAGAATAAAAACAGGAGCTTATCAGTTGTCCGTATATGTATACAAATGACAAAATATTGAAGATATTTCCAAAGGCTTGAATCAAGAATAAAGGACAAGTTATCAGCTAAATTTCCATAGAAAATTATATCATACGCTGCTGTAAAAATACAAGTAAAGAGTTTGAATGTTGATTGAAACAATATCAAAGTTGCAATATGTGAAATGAATCATATTATAAATTTTATCTTTTATTTGTAATACACAGAAAAGCATACTGTAATAATAAATTGTACTTTGCTTTGTGTTATAGATCGAAATGTTGAGATTGTCCTAAATTCTTACAGCTAGGAATAATATGTATTATGTCTAATTGTAAATACCCTGTCGGCAGTTTACTAGCTCGACTTATTTTTTGAACGGAAACTTTTAATATTTTATTTCGCATGTACAGGATAACAAATTTGCACGATCTGAATTCGAATATAACAGTAATAACAGAACCAAAGCAGAAGAGTAAGTATATATATTTGTACCAGTCAGGTTATTATAGCAAGAATATATCACGGGCATTTACGTCAAGATTAACTCGTTGCAATCATACATATGATCAAATAAAAAGGGAGATATCAAATGCAGAGCCTACGAAGCGTAACAGGAATAACCTTCATCAGGTACGTTCAAAGTCAAAAGATTCAACAGCCCAATATTTCTTGGAGTCTTTGAATGTTATTGTCCCTGTAATTTAACTGATGTTTCATTTGTTAAATTGTGAATATGGTCTTGCTAGACTTAAAGTTTGCTCATGACTTGATTTATATTGTTTTAATACAGACTGTCTTCATAAGGGCCAGTTTATTCATCATAAATGTTTGATTCGTTGTTTTAGTATAGACTGTCTTCGTTGGGGTCAGCTTGCATCATTTGGGTCAGTCTGATTATTATAAAACTTTGATCCAATAAGATTATCATAAATTCAAAATCAATTCAAAGTCTAGGTAAATAATAAGAGTTTATTTCATACTATGACAATACAGTTGAGTGGCATGTGAAAAACTTTTATATCAGGCCTCTTGAAATTCATATTGAAAAATATTTTAAGTTGACTGTAATAGCAGCTAAAAAACGGCAGGCAACTTATATCTTCCATGGAATACTATTTTCAAAGTTTTTATCTTAAAAAAACACGCCCAATTGATAATGCAATCTGAATTGCTTCAAATAAGGCAATTCAAAAGTAAAGAACAGTCTGTGTGTATTTAGACAACGGTATAATCAAACCTGCATTAAGAGGTCACTTTTGGGACAAAGAAAACGTGACCGTACAAGACAGGTGACCTCCTAAAATGGATTCATATGAAGTTTTCTATGACAAGACAATAAAGGATGACCTTTAAATATAGGTGACCGATTATTAGTGGAGACTACATGGGCAGATTTGACTGTCTGTACCACTAGATTAGTAATTACTTTATTAGGAAACAGCATTGCTTAATTTATATATTTTATATAAGTCACATACATACATTCGTTTGTTACAGAATACTGGAGAACATGCCTGTTGGTACTTTTCTTGTGCGACAGTCGAGACAAGATAATCAAGAGGTAATAAATATTATGTTAAAATGACTTGATTAGAGTTCAAAGCAATGTTGGGTAAAACTTTTTTTATAAATGTATTTCTTGCTAATTCTTTAAGTTTTCCAGCATTAAAGCGACAAAGAGTGTGAATATTTGGTCATATTAAGATGACACATCTACTATGAACTATTTTATGTCAGTGAGTTGGAATCTCAACTGATAATAACATTCTTCCTTATAGTGAGACATTTCTAGTTATATGTATATATTGGTCTATACAGTATTGTGTTTTAACCGTGTTACAAAATCAAGAAACTGTTCAGTAATGGGTTAGAGTTTAACGCCACTTTCAGCAATATTTCAGTTATTTCGTGGCGGTCAGTTTTATTGGTGTAGAAAATCAGAGAACCCCGAGAAAACCACCAACCTGTCGCAAGTCACTGTCAAACTTGATCACATAATGTTGTATCGGGTACACCTCGCCATAAGAGGGATTTGAACTCGCAACTTTAGCGGCGATAGGTATTGATTGCATATTTAGTAGTAAATCCAACTACCATACGATGACGCACACGACGGCCCATCATTTTAAAATGGAAGTTCTGATGTATTTATATGGGACGAAGTCCCAACTATGGTAGAAATAGCAATTTTTTTTCTATATACTAATGACTAAATTTTCATGCACCGGAAATGACATACCGGAAGTCAATACATGGTTAAATCTGTGCAGAAAATCGGATGCGGACGTTTCGTAACGTGGTCGTTTCGTACCTAGATCGGGACTTAAAAAACGACGGAAGCCCTTATTTGCCCTCTCTTTTAAGAAAATCTGGATTCACCCTCGGTCTACTTTGAAAAAAATATTATAGGTCCATATATCCGAGTTAATATTGTTTAAAAAAAAATATTGGACTTCGTCCCAAGTTAGGTAACACCTATTATCAAGTGTATATAAATCAGTATTTATTTATATTAGGTTTTATCTGTTAAAACGGATGAGGGTGTAAAGGAATATAAGATCTATAACAAGGTATGTTTAATAGTCTTATACAGAATAGTTCTAAATTAGAATGCAAGAACAAAACCACGCATAAATGGGCAAAGATAAAACAAAATGATTAATCTAAACTGGAAAAATGATTGGGTTACCCTTAACTTTTGTCGAATCGTGTATGTTACTTGTATATGTAAAAAGAAACACTGAAATACAAATGCATATCAAATATATATATATATATATATATATGAAAAATCTTTAGTTGTAATTATAATAAAAACTATAAGAATGCTTGGAGCTTTCGACTGAGCAACCAGTCTGCGTCAGCATGTTTACTAGAATAATGAAACGTTACATAAACAGACAATACAAACTTCAACATAACAATGCACGTCCGCAAAACATCTGGCGGCAAAAACAAGTATGAAAAACCACACATTAAATATGAAATATGCACTTATAAAATTAATCTTAGACAACGTCTGTTCTTATATGTACAGAAGCATTCATGTTTCCTTAGTATTAATGCCATACGGCTTAAAAGTATTTAATTTCTTTTTCCATAAGTTTTCCCTGTTTCTTCTATAAAAATCATCTTGATAAAGTTTTTCTAAACCAATAAC
>MJUT01008097.1:33460-50074 GCA_002080005.1 Gigantidas platifrons
TTAATTTAACTCTCTCGCGTGGAGAAATATGGTAACCCACGGGCAACTGAAGGAGAATCTATATATATATACATGCATATATATTTCTCAATTATAATTAATACATATCATAATTACACAACAACTAACCTTAATATGTGTATACAGTACGACTGTCATTAGATAATTTGACCTGATATACATACAAGACAGGGTTTTATTATTGTGATTACAAAGTATTAATCCTACTTCAATATACCATGATATCATGTGATAATATTATCACTTAAAAGTGTACAAAGTGGTCACAGGAGATGCTCTAAACCTAACTTCCGTTTTGTAAGCAGTTATGAGATACCGATCGCGATCGTGAGTGCTAAAGTTCAAGTAGAATACTTAAATAATGACATCATAATACAGTCGGATTCCAAATGAGAAAGACGGAAAAACCCCAAAAATATGTAAAGCAATACAAGGGATTTTCTCTATTTAAACTTTTTTTCATAATGAAGTACTAATAACAAATTGTCAGACAACACCATTTGTACAGATCTAGACGTCTTGTATGCATACCTATATTCTTTTCGCATGCATCTGGCATAGATAACATAAGACGATTTCGCCTATCTTGTTTACAGACATTTGACCGATGGACCTTAATTTCCCTGTGTTTGCCACGGAGGTACGTATTTTCAGGGCTAGTAACGATGTAGGGCCTCTATTTGTGGGTCCTGGGTCCAACGAATACTAGAAAAATACACAAGGTAAGAAGCAAAATCACTGAAAATTGTCAACAAACCCGGAGGTCGACCACTTATTTCTGTTACGCGGCACGCGATTGGTCAATTCTTTTCCGGAAATTTTCCTTGACCAATGGCGTGCCGCGTAACAGAAAATAAGTGGTCGACCTCCGGGTTTGTTGACAATCGGTCTTGGGAACAGATAGTCGGTGATATATATGCAAAATAGTACGAATATGAGAGTAAACCAGTGGCACAACAGCTGATGGGTGTCCACAAGGTTAGTGCATTCCATCCACAAGGTTAGTGCATTCCATCCGTTTATTTTTCAGAAATCAGGGAAATCGACAATAATAAGAAATTTAGCAGTACGCCGCCATTTTCAGTGATTTTGTTTCTTACCTTGTGTATTTTTCTAGTATTCGTGTGGACACAGGCCCCACAAATAGAGGCCCTATATCGTTACTAGCCTTGCAAACACGGGAAAATTAAGGTCCATCGGTCAAATGCCTGTGATCTTGTTTAGGTCTTTTGGCGTGCTTGCTCCTAAAGATTTTGAATTACTTGGCCTTCCAATGTTTTAACAATGAGCATGCCATATGAATGTTATTCCAGAAACGCATCGTGCACACTAACTTAGATATCTACGTTTTTGTTGGATATGAATCCCTATGAAAAATAATATCCTTGCTGTTATAAACTACTTCTGCTAGACATTTATTTGGAAGTATTTTAGAAATCCGGAACAGGAATTGTGAACAATGAACGGAAAATACCCATGTCCAAACAAATATTCCAGTAAAATAACAATTCGGATACCAAAGAATTATACAAGCAGAAAAGATAATAGGCAAAACAAAAGCTCGAACACCATTAATAGGCACGGAACATGTGCGAGTTTAAGTCATCTGAAGTGCCCGAGTTAATTACACTCCAGAAGAGTCCGACTCGTATAAAGGAAGAAGAAGAAGAAGAAGTGTCAACTTTTGCTATAAATTTAACTACACCCTGAGAGTAGAATCGACACGAGCATCGTATTTGACGTCACAACACCTAAACCATATATATAGCAAAATTTATATGAGTACAAACTATCATATAACACAACAAAACAGACTAAATATTCTGTTTTTTTTTTTAAATTGTATTGGAAATCACGGTACCAAATAAAAAACCTTACATACACATAAAACAACACTAAATTCTGCAAATGATAAAATTTGTAGTCTGGGGTCCGTTGTTGAACTTATGATTAAGCTAATCATATGATTAGCTCTAATTACATTTTTAATCCCTAATCACATAATGCAATGATTAAACATGATTAGTCAATACATTGATTAAAAACAGTTCAGTAACAGAATTTTATCATTGGATTAGCTAAGGCCAAAAAAAAAAATATGTGTGTTTCCGGTTACCCGACCCACCCTATTTTTTTTCGGCCAAATTCCCGACCCTAAACTTTTTTTTGACGATTTCGGAAAAATTTCCGGAAAACNACGTATGATCTTTATGACTACAGATAAGACTAGAAACATTCCGAAAAGAAAGACGCCATATTATCACGATCTCTCTACTACACGTTAAACTCCCCTCTCTATGATCTCCCCTGCTCTACTACACGTTAAACTCCCCTCTCTATGATCTCCCCTGCATTATGTGATTAGGGATTAAAAATGTAATTAGAGCTAATCATAAGTTCAACAACGGACCCCAGACTACAAATTTTTAAATACTTGAAATTGTCCGTACCTAGTCTGGATTATTTAACAGTTGTCCCTTACGGCCTTAGTTGTTTTATGGGTGAATATGCCTTTAAATTTGCCTTTAATACTTGTTAATGGACTTTCCACTTCAGACTTTTGTTGTCACATTTATTTATTATGATATATGTACATGTAAGCTTTTGTAGTTGACAATGTACAAATGTATGATTTGTCTTCCGACACATTTCTAACCCATCTTGTCAATTCAATATGGAGTGGACTTGCCATTGTGTCCTAGATTCTACATCTGTTGAATGTATTATGGATTGATTTTACAGGAAGGGGGTGCTTAGGTATCTAAAAATCATGTTTAACACATAGTCTGGAATTTTGTTGGTCATTGTTGTGTTATGTTGTTAGAATTTTCAGTATCTTTACTTTCTTGTTGGGGCCATTGCTGTGGGTTTCACATGTGGAAGACCTTGTCGGGACATTTGAATGTGTATATATCTACTGTTGGCTTTGGTGATAATGCTAGTACATTAATGATCGATTCATATCCATTCTTTTGTCATCATCTAATTCACTACTGTACAGTTGCATTTTGTTTGAACTTTAAGGCTCAGTAAATATGATATGTACAAGTACCAGTTCATTGGCAAAGGAATTCAATATTACATTGTAAAAGCATAGAATCAAAAAACAATTACTTCATCAAAGACATAAATCTTTTAATTGGAGCAAACATTGCTGAAATGAAAAGGTAATCACAACTGTTTATACACGTTTATTATACCGTTCAATATACATTGAATCTCCAACCCCCTTTTTCCATAAAAAAAAAAACACCTACCTACCCTATTTTAAAATTCCATGTAATAGGAAACGCACATTTTTTTTTTTTGGCCTAAGTATGTGATTAGGAATTAAAAATGTAATTGGGGCTAATCATAAGTTCAACAACGGACCCCTGCTTTTCAATTACTGGCATCAGTCGTGAAGTCTCATTTCATAAAAGCCGGTTAAGCAAACAGTTTGTTGTCTTTTTTTTTCCAGGAAATAAATGAAGTGTCGTAAAACAAGTACAACAGTATGAGACAAAAACCATTTTAAGTATAGTTGTTAACAAACGTTAGAGAAAACAGACAGGGAATCAAGAACGAACACTAGTTTAATAGTACAAACATTCTCTATTCTAATTATGGTTTCAGTTGAGTATATAACACTCACTTGGTACTAATATACACTTCGACAAAAGCGTCACATGACTTATTCCATCAATCTTATTTTGATCAGTAAGGGTGGTGGTGGTGGTGTAACTAGTATGGGGCACTCTTCCTTCGACTGCAAGATTGATATATGCAGTTTACAACTGAACACCATAACGGTATTATGTACATTGACAAAGACATACTCTGTACTACATTTTGTACATTTCGATAACTATCCATTATAGATAGGACATGCAAATAACACAATAGCCAACAAAGGTTTACAGATCTAAATGGAGCATCACAAGTGCCACTAAGACCCGGGCAGAACTATGGTTTCCCCGAAAGTTAAGCATCGACACCTGTGGTGTTATTACCAAGAATGGATGGGATTATGACTATGATAAACGAATCATATATGTGGTCATTTTATAGTAGATATTGCCAGATATTACCCAATTCATGTTGGCGACTGTAGAACTTTCAAAGTGATGACTTGCACTAATACCACCAAGAACATTTAGTTCATTAGCTTCCTTGTTAGCAGCAATCCTCTATCAATGAAATATGGAAAATCTATCAAATGAGAGAGATATTCTCAATGTGCAGCTGTAATGTTACTACATATAAATAAAAGGTCACAATGGGAAACATTGAAAATATCTTCTCTTGTCCTATATTTTCAATGGCAAGCGTCCTTCACTACCATTTTCTATGTAGGTAGATTTACGAGGCATACTGACCGGTCTCTGGCATCCTTTACTTCAATGTAATCAACAATCACCAAACTTTCAATAAAAGACCTGGCTAGCTACTTAAAAACAAAACAAACCAAGAATTAGCCATGTTTTGACGGATCAATACAAAATGATGAATCTTGGTCGATAGCCTCACATGCATCCTTTGTACTGTGAAAAATATTTGGACTTTCAACTATTCAGAACCATTAATTATGCAGTCATGTTTTTTTGGTACAGTTAAGAAAAAAATGACGATTTTTTTGTAGATACTTCACAAACATCATTGTTACAAAGTTTAGTTCCAATTGGTCCGGTAGTTTCAGAGACGATATAATTGTGAATTTTTTTTTTCCATCATGGAGGTAATATTTACGACTACCATTTCAGCAAGTTTTCATTTAAGTACAAGCATTCACTGACAGTGGTCTTGTACAGTTCATGTTTTATGTTGTTCAATATTGTTAGTGTTAGCTCCTTTTGAGTGGAAGTGAACCTGCTCGAGTGCTTTAGTATTTGTATATATATGTTCTGTCATTGGAGCTCAATTATCAAATGGGGTCAAGGGAAGGGTTTTGTATCATATTAACCGGCTTAACATGCCACATTTTTGTACCTGTCCCAAGACAGTACTTGGATTTCGTGGGTTTTTTGTGTTGTCATTTTAGTGAGAGGTAGTAGTTCATTTTTTTGTTGATATTGGTGGAATAGCTGACATCGATATTAAAAAATTCTTTTCATAATATAAAATTTTAGCTGAATTACTGACTTTTTTGATTATCTTACTTTTTCCATTTTCTTTGTTTGTTTGCTTGCATGCAATTTGCAGGGATATATTTTTCATTACAATTATTTGGTTTTTTTTTTTTTGTGCATGCCTTGTATATAATTGTTTTTATTTGGGTAGTGTAGTATATTTTTTGTATTTCCTGAACAGGTCTAACATATTTGTTGGAAAATAAATTTGATATCTGAACGGAAAGGACTGTGTAGACATAAAACAAGAGAGTATTTGAAATTTATTCAATAACATAACACATGTTTAAAAACAAAACATGCATCCCCTTTGGGATTAGAAATAACTTCGAATCCTGAAAATAAATTATATGTTCTTGTTTTATCTATATACATTGTTGTACATACATAAATAGTCATTCATTTAAAAGTCATGCAAGCACTCATAGCATTCACAAACAATACACATTAATGATATTCTCATGTTGTAGTCATGACAGATAATAAGCTACACTTTTGGCAATATTCATAATCTAATTAAAATTAGATGTTTGTTGGAAAACTTTTTTTTGGGGTGATACACAAACATTAATACATGTACAGTCAAACTTGCCTTAAAGGGCACCTCTATATAACAAATCACTGTCTATAAAGGACACCTCTATATAACAAATCACTGTCTATAAAAGGTAGCCTTATATTTCCCATTGATGAAGTGTATATAATTTTAACCTGTATATAAAGGGCATCTCCTCATAAAGGGCACATTTTCAGATTGCCTTGAGTGCCCTTTATATACAGCTTTACATTTAGTATATAGAATCAACAAAGATCCACTAAGATCTAATTTCAATTAGATTGCAATAATCACAAAATACCTATAAGACTTATGTACATTCAAATCTTTTATCCATCAAATGGCCTAGCTAGATTGAATGATAGTCATACAGAGACTGTGAAATGGAGCCCTGATCAAATGCCCTAGCTAGATTGAATGATAGTCATACAGAGACTTTGTGAAATGGAGCCCTGGTCCACCATGCTATTTAATCATTGCACATTTTATAGTATGAAACAAATGAATAACGAGTTACTTTAAAGACTTTTGTGGTAATCTAGGCAGTCCTCTGGCCCAACACCAGTAATACTTTGTTCGGAACAGCCAATTTTCAGTTTTTATTTAGATATATAAAATAAATTAAAGAATTTGATTTGGACCAGTAAATTCAAATATTCATTTCCAGGACTGTCTAGGTATTATGTTTTAAAACATTTCAGATATCAATGCTCATATCCTGGAACAAGGACAGTGGTTCCCATATATAAACTTTTGCATTAGTTTGAGATTCTTTCACTTTACTTAAGTACAAAAATGTATATATTTTTGCTTATGTTAATCACACAAGAAATTCATTTGATTTGAAAAAATTAACACTCCAATATACCAACATAACAATGTAAATTAAATCACTTAAAGTATATTTCATTGAGTAATAAATAATGTAATACATCTGATACAAACAAGATTTTTATCCCAAAATCTTGAGCTTTGATGCCATCAAAATAATTTAATATACAGTATTAGATTATTATACTCACCTCTTCTGAGTAAAAAACAAAGTTGTGTTTCCAAAAAGGCCATTTAAAAACTATAATATTGTCTTTTACTCATATGAGGTGATTTGGTCAATACTGTTTGTCATACGAACTGATACGTTTTGCTGAATGAGCATCGTGAGTCTGCTTTACCATATTACATTAAAAATATTTTCGACTTTAGGGGTCAATTCCTGCCCTTAATACATCATTCCCTTTTTATCATATCATTTAAGGTAAAACTTCAACTGAAGTATCAGAAATTGATTTCATTCAAAGGAATATGCATACACAGTTGAAATACAAACAGCTAAATATAAGTGAAAAATCAATTCTCAAGATAACTTTCATCGTTAGATTTAGATTTTAAAAACATGTAATACAATGGTAATCAAACCATAAAACTACAACCATATACATAATGTTGAACATCTAAAAATTTGATACAAAATAAATCATTTAATTGACAGTACTGAAGACAAGTTAAACTGAGAAGAAACTTATATTTCATTATTTCTCGATAAGATTTGAGGTATTTTAGATAGATTGATATTTTTGCAATTTGCCCAATGGACAGAGAATATTCCATCATTGATATATCAGTCACAATATCCATCTCTTTCAGATATTCATACGTGTCACATAAATAATTTGCTTTGAACAATACTCTTGTCAATTTAGAAATCTTGGTCTCTTGTTGCCCATCAATTCACATATTAAAGTAAATAGTAAGAAATTTCTCATTTGTCTGAGATAACATTTTTGCATGACTACTGTACGCAATGCATGTTAAATTCTGTTAAAATATCATATAAATTTCTTTAATTATTATTAATTTACCTATTAAAGTTCCTATGTTAAACTTCGATTTGCAGTGGCATACATCTGGATTTACAGTTGACACAAAAAAATTTTTTTTTTTTTGTAAATAAACACTGATTTTCAAGCAACAGAGTAGTTTCTGAACAACAATTTTAAATCTCAGCAAATCAAATTAAATAATTAATATAATAGCCATGTTGAATTTCTGATTTCCACCCAAGTGAATTATTCTGTTGGGTCCACCACAGAAATATTCCTGCAGTTTGTTTCCATTCGACAAAACAGTTTGGGATAAGAAGGACACATTGAGATGATGATGATGACAATAGCTTATACACAGCCCTTCAGACAAGAGAGCTACAAATTAATAGGATGAAAATCATTTCAAGCTGTTTCCCCTTTCAAAAGAATAACAAATTTCAAATTAGAATTAATAGCTTTATAAACATTACATATGTCTCACAGTCTGATACTGCTTTTAAACAAAATACATAGATGAAGACTAGATTACTTAACAGAATTAACTATTGAACTCTTGTACATGTATTGTTTGTAAAGGAATTTCTTGCGGCACCATTCGATGTTCAACTAATCCATTTCTTTGGTGTCCATATTCAAATTTGATCCTCAGTTCACCTATTCTAGATTTGGGTAGGATGTCTGGTATCCATTCTATAATGAACGGTGTTGGTTCTTTTTGTTCTGTAGATTCTGAACCTATAAATAGACAAAATATTTTATTGCAAGTATTTAGAGTCTAATAGTATAAGTAAATAAAAAGTTTCTGACAGATTTTATTTCATATATCCATAAAATCCCAAGTTAATCAATGTCCTGTATGGCAATCTGGGATCCACATAAAATATTAAAAATATACAGGTTCATTCAAGTTTGTAGTTTCTGTGAAAAATTAATTTATTCATAGACCATTTTTGAAAGCTGAACAGAAAAGACAATGAAAAAGGTAAGGTCAAAATTGGAACAAATTTCTGTATAACATGGTGTATTTCAGAATTGTATATGTACTGTTTCAAGAGTAGTGTTCTGGAATTGTACCATGAACAATATACATACCAACTTTGAGATAAGTTTTCAACTCAAATGGTCTAATTGGCATTTGTTTGTTTATTTTGCCATCTTCTACATTTTCTACATCAACTTTTGGTACTTCATACAGATCATAGGTTCCATCTCTATTTTCTACAAAGTTTCTAGTTATATCTAATGACATCTGGAAAACAAGACCAGGAAATTAATGATAAATATTTGACTAAGTGCAAATAACATGACAAGACACAATGTGTATGCATGAATCCTCGTGATACTGACTTGTTAATATTGTGTATTTACTTCTTCAAAACTGTGCAAAACTGACAATTCTCTATTTCAGAAACAAATGCACCATAAAGTTATGTTACTAGTACAGGATCAATTTTTTCTAAAGCAATTTCAATCAGAAACATAATTTTAGAGAACTGAATTTTTTTATATAACAAATTCTTATTAGCACATTAAAAGTATTTTGAAATTCTTTTATTTCGGCCATTCTTACATGTGCTGATAAAATTCATATTTTCATCAAAGTAGACAGTACATTATTTTTCTTAGTTTGCTTGTATATAATCATAAATATGCTAAAAATTAAGAAATTCAACAAAAAAATGAAAATAGCTGAAAAAATAACCTGACTAGGAATAAAAGATATAAATGTGTACTTGACATTTCATATAATTACAATAATTTTACCTCAGGTGTATCAAAGATCATTTTAACTTGAAAAAGGTTGGTAATGTGCCATGTATATTTAGTAAACATTCCTAAAGGTAAGGCATCCTTTCTCACAAATCCTGTGGTGAAATTTGGCAGTCTTTTCTTTTTACTTCCAGAGGAAATACGCTGTTGAAGACATTCAAAAAATACTTGTGGAGCATGAAAGACTAAAGGATCTGGGTTACCTGTACAAATAAAGATGTTTTAAACATTATAAACAAATAAGGTTAAATCTCCATTTTACACTAAAACTTTCTGCTAAATACATTTTATTACGGCAGATTTAAAATTTAGATCCCTAGGAGAAAACCAAAGTTGCAACATTATGCCAGAACTTCCATATCTAGCATTGAGAAACAGAGTAAAGTATTTAATGGTTTATTGGTTCTCTGCAATGATAGGTCAATTACTGCTTTTCAGCAATAATTGGGGGAAAACGAATATACTGAGATTAACAAAAAACAACAATTATTCTCTTATGCAAGTATTCAAATTCACACAAGAGTTATCTTTCTTTGCTAATGAAAACTTCCCATGTGATTTGTATGCAAATGAATTTAAGATCACCTTGTGTGACTAATTAGCTGAAGTAAGGTTTTGTCTATAGGTGAAGGATAAAAGAGCGAGTTGCTGAACAACAAGTGGTGAGCCATTTTTTCAGCTACATCATGGCAAGATCAAGTAACTTTTTGATGAGATGATATCTGTTTTGAACATGCTGTGTTGGATTTTTTTTATACATGCACTTTTACAGTACTAGCTTATTTAAACAACAGTCCTCAGTCAGACATGTCGCTCCACTCAGACACATTATCCTGACAATGGGGCAACCAGTCTTTGTTCTTACACTTTAATGCTACTACATGCTCAGTAGATAAACAACAAAAATCAATTTTATAGTCTTTGTGATCAAACTCATGATTACCACACTCAAGGCGTGTACACTAGACCATTACCATACAGATGCAGTAAAAAATGACATATGAATTTAATTTTCAATACAAAGATATAATGAAAGCACCAAAGGTGATGTTAAACGATCGAACTGCTTGCATGTAGATTTTTTGTATGCTATGCACAATCGCAAAATATCAGTATACTTCTAGAAAAAGATGTCAAACTTTGAAATAGTAAATTGAGAGCAAACTCCAGACATCAATATGTTATTCACATAAAACAGCTTTTTATCCAATGTTCTAGAATATGTTACATTTTCTTGTATATACATTTGCATATATATAATAGTGAAAATTTTGTCAGCATGGCCAAGAGTGAAAGACCTTGGTATGTCTGCTATTAACAGGAAACCTACCTCGTCTGAATCATCGTTTACAACTCCTTTACAAAACTCATTCCCACAAAATAAAACATAATGTAGATGTTCCTTTACCAAAGAATCTAATGGGATTAACTTTTTTAACCACAAGCAAACCATTGCTTGTAGTTTTAAAAGTTACAAGCATAATTCAGTGTTATCTGATATTTAAGAAGCATTGGGCGGGGGNNAACTACTAATATAATTATTGAATAGTGCCAAAAATGGAATTAACAGTTGGTGTAGTAGCTACTACTATAACATGCAACAACCCAGTTTTACATTCTATTACATTATTATTTTATTTCCCATCAACTGTTTACGACACTACATCTGTTTTGAAGGGGCAAGCAAATCAATGCGACAGTCAAAGTGGAATATATAGTGTATTCAGAACCATTTGTGGGTTTAATTTTATACCTTGGAAAAGGGAAATATTTTTCTATATGGTGTCTTTTTTGCGGAAGGTGAATGCGACTCTTGAACAAATTTACAACACTTATTAATAGATTTGACAATGAACTTTTATCCATATATATATATAGCCTTTCGAAGACAACAAAAAAATCAACATCCGTGTCCTTTCCATTTTCATCTTTTTTGTTTCGAAGCCAACATCAACATTCAATTCCCAGAATTCCCTCATCCATTTACGGACACCTACTGGAGTATTATACAGGTTTTTTTTCATTATTTGTGTCCAAGTTTGTTTGCCGGTTGCCCTACTTTCATTTCATGTTTATTTTTAGGTGGAACATACTTTAAAAGCATGTATTGTTGAAATAAATACGTCAGCAGTGAGTCAAGGTTAACAGGTCAAAACCTCTTCGGGATTTTCTAGACTTTTCATTAGATAGTACGTCAAACATCAGAACACGTGTTGTCTAAAGCACTGGTTCCAATCCTGAACAAAACTACGATGGTCGAGAACTAACCAGTTGAATTGTAACCCCGAGCAGCGTAGGATATAAATAGACTATGTTTTAAAATTTATTCTAAAATTAAAAACAGACAACACACATTTCGGAACAGGACAAAAGTAGAAAGGTACAATTTTTGTACACTTGCTGAAATATCCACACGCATTTTTTGTTGTTCAAATGTCAATTTTCAGACGTAATACGCTCTTACATAGTAAACACAATATCAATATTTCTAGATATTGAAATATTCATCCGCAAAATCCGCGTTGCAAGAAAGAAATACTGATAAACGTGCATATAAGTACCCAATTTAAAGGGGGATTTATAATATATGAATGTTGCATGCATGCTCTTTCTGATATTTAAGTTACTCGTCCTCTTACAATTGACTCTATATATGGACTATATTTTTGTCCGGGCGGAAGGTTGCGACACATGTTGTGTAAAGCAGTGTCTTCCGGTTGATATGAGCGCTAGCATTAAACAAAATCTCACTTACGTTCGATCATTTAAAAATAGGACATGATTTTTTTTGTTGACTATACTATCAAATGGTAAACTTTGACTGCTATGGTGGCCATCCTGGCTTTCAGATTAGCATAAAAAAAAACACAATTTGGTGGACATAATTTGTGAATAATATGTAAAATATTGTATTAACATAAGAAATAACCTACCATCAAACTGATAATGCATTGTCTGGTTTATTCGTTCTGTTACACTGGCCAACCACTGATGAAATGATATAGCAACCTGGCTTTCATCTATCTGAAGAACTGACAAAAAAAGAAGAAAGAAATATGAATATCTTTTAAAACTGCATTACAATATGATATCTTGTTTAATTTCATTATAATTTTTCCATTTTAACTAAGAAGATGGTCTGGTTATAATGATTTATTTGTCTAAACAAAGTTTTGGTTCAATCAAAATTTTCAATTTAACATTGAAATATATAATTAAGAAATAATTCATGGAAGCCAGTTTGTATACAGTTTTAACATGGGTATAAACATATATATTATTTTCGTACAAATTTTATCCCGAGCGTTAGCGAGGGATAAAATGCAACGAAAATAATGTTACCCATGTTAAAACGTGATACAAACTCTGGTTTCCATGAATAATTTCGATTCTAGTAGGAAAAATCTAACTTATTTTTTCAAGTGGAAGTCGGTAATGGAAATGCCTTTCATAACAAAATTCACTAACCTTCATGTTTTACAGTTTACAGTTGTTTTTCTTTTATGTATAAATAGACTGCGATGCTATGAAAATACTGATATTTTCCAATTTAATGGCATTTTGAATTTAGCAACTTAAACAAGTAAAATGCTCACAAAATCTTAAAAATAAATCAGTAACCATGTTTTCAATGTCATCAGCGTTCCTTGTAAACGACTTCCGGAAGATGTTAAATTTCAAAAGTCAAAGTCCATTGATGGTTGTCTTAAGTATTTATTCCGGAAAAATATATATAGGTAAAAACAATACGGCCATTTTTATGTTTGTTATGCACCACAGTGCTGTATGAATACATAAATTCACTAGGGAATTATGTTTGTAATTCGTTCGTCAATACGCATGAGCGAATTAAAATAATTAAGTTTTATCACTGTATTATTTATATAGCCAATGAAGGACGTCATGTTAGAATGTATGTTATAATATGGTTTATATTTCAGTTACATTGTATATTGTAGTGGTCTGTTTTATTGGTGGATGAAACCAGAGTGCCAGGAAAAAACCACCCACCTGCAGCAAGTCACTGACAAACTTTATCACATAATTAATGTTGTATTGAATACACCTCGCCTGAGCAGGATTCGAACTCAGAACGTTAGCGATGATAGGCACTGATTGCATAGGTAGTTGTAAAGCCAACTACCAAACGATCATGACCACGACAGCCCTGTTATAATATGATATTACACCAATCAGTATTGATCATCATGATTTCATCCCTTAAGAATCTCATGTTTAGACTTTATATATATAAAACAGAAATTTTTCATTGCATTTTTTGAACAAATATTACTGTTTTAATAATAAATAAAAAATTCATAAAACCTTTTCAATTTTAGCATAATTAAAATTCTGACACCAAGAATAGTAGCAGTCTGCGACAAAAAACTACTAGCCCTAAGCCCCAGTCTAGTAAAAATTGCATAAAATTTGCTTAATCAAATAGAAAAAAAATCTTCTATAATGCTGTGTGAGCTAGTTTGTTAAAATGTTTTGGTACAGACTGCTGTTAAATGATAACAGTCAATTAACGAATGAACATTTGTCTGTCTTACAACATGAAAGATAATTATGTAATTTTTTAACACTTGGTATGTATCTTGAATGCCACAAGGCAATCTGTCATATAAATCTATCTCCATATATGATATGCTTCATTAACAACTCTATTTAACCTTAAATCCAGGTAAAAATTAGTTGCTGCAGGCAAAATCTTGTCAACAGGTACCGGTTCTATTAAAGGTCTTGTGAGAACACTACAGTTCACCTGGACAAGAGGTTATATAGAGTTCTGTCAAATGTTATTAGACGGAAGGTAAATGGATAAAAGTTTCTAGAGGGAAAATCTCAACTAAGGTCTGTCTAATATGGTGAAACAGAAACAGAAGATTAGCTTTTTATGGAACTTGGAAGTGTTTTCTATTTTATTTACTGTAAATGACATTGCTGCATTAATTAGAATACACATTTCTAATTTCACTATATACAGATATACATTTCTCCCATTATGACATCGTTTTAACCCCGCTGAACCAGTGGTGGAAAAATCTGTAATCCTCTAGAGGATTAAAATGTCTCGTGTATTTCCCAGCATTTGACTCGTTTGACGGCTTTTGAAATAAAGTTTGTGTTAAATAATGGGAGAAACAAATTCTCCTTCAGTTGCCCATGAGGGTTACGATATTTCACTACTCTCTCGTGGAGAAATATCGTAACCCACAGGCAACTGAAGGAGAATCTATATTTACATTTGTTAATTTTTTTTAATTCTTTAAATCAATTTTTATTTTTTAAATATTTTTTCAATAGTGTTTTATATCCAACTTTTCTTGAATTATAATATTCTTTGAATAAACATGATAAAATAACTGTCTAATTAACTAAAATTACCTGGTACTTTTTTATTGTTTGGTGTTATAGGTTTAGTTTTTTGTGGACTAATCTTCCGTGGACTCTGTACTGTATTTCCTTCTTGGAGTGTTAATAAAGCATTACTTGCCTGAACTATAACATAAAACATGTAAAAAAATAAAATAAATGAAAAGGCAAAATACCAAAGAATGACACTTTTCCACAAAAAATAATAAGATATTTACCAAAGCAGGAAATAAAATATTTAGAAATATTGAAATAATGATTCTGTAAAAATTTGGTGAGAATCTGATAAAGAATGAATTTGCTACAGATCACACAAACAACAATTCTCAAAATTCTCAGTTTCCATTAAAAACACAAATTTTTACCCCAAAAAGATATTCCGATATCATTCATTTTCATACTTAATTGAGATATTCTATAAATAAAGATTTTGTATAAATTTGATGAGAATCCATCAAATTGTGAAACTGCTAAAGAGAACACAAGCAACAATTATCAAAAGTTAAAAAAAAAAAAAAATATAGAAAACATAGATTTTACTCCAGAAGTATTCCAATAACCTTCATTTTTTAACTAAACGGAGATGTTCTTCAAATAAATATTCAAGTATAAATCCGATTTTACTCCAGAAGTATTCCAATAACCTTCATTTTTTAACTAAACGGAGATGTTCTTCAAATAAATATTCAAGTATAAATCCATCAAAGAATGTAATTGCTACAGTGCACACAAGCAACAATCTCAAAATTCAAAGTTTTTTTTAATAATAATAAAAAGATTTTACCCCAAAAAAGTATTGTGTACATATATTACGGATTAAGTTTGTTACACACATTTTCACTGGTTCTTCATCCATGAATGTCGGCATATATTCGGAAAACAGACGGGGTATATATTTCAGTCTCCCAAAAACGATAACAACATGGATGGCGAAAATTACGCTTCACTGAATCAATAGCATAATATGGAATAAAAAATGTATTTTTACCAAATTAAATGCTGTTTTTATACTCAAAACAGTTGTGTGAACAAAAAAATATTACAACAGATAATTCCGTCACAAATACCTGATCGATTCAGCAAACTCCTACGGTATGTTCCACGGCCGTACCATAACGTGATGAAAATCATAATAAACAAACATTGAGCCTTGAAAACATTCGACGTCATGGGGCCACACCAAAGGTTTGTTTACATGTTGTTAACATTTAAATTATTGAAATTGTTTGGCAAACCCATTGTTTTGTTATGTGATATAATAATGTTATATTTATAAAATTTACATATGAAATTGTATTGATTTAGAAAGTGAATACAGGATTTTCCTTCATGAGACACCTCATATATGAAAAATGACGTGACAAATATTTTGATGTCATTGAAGAAAGAATGTCTGAGGTATGGAAAGGGATATCTAGAAATACGAAAAATGAAAATAAAAGATGCAAACATATTCAATACAGTTGGATCCTGTATTAAAAATAGAGGCTCACATGAGCCTGTATCGCTCACCTGACATAACTAAGTCCTCTTAAGAATGTCTGCATGCCGAATACATCTAAGTTACTATTCAAATCCCATAGGGTTCTATGTTAAAACTATGTCTGCTCATGGCAGCCATCTTGGATAGAGGTAGTAGTCACTGGACACAATTTTAAAAGTATACTACCCAAGGACCATCCATGCCATATTTGCTTTAAATTGGTTGACTGGTTTCAGAGGGAAGACTTTTAAACAATTTTCCCATAGGGTCTTATGTTAAAACTATGTCAGCTGACTGCGGCAATCTGGGATGGAGGTCGGGCTCACAGGACATAATTTTGAAAGTTGACCATCTAAAGACCATTCATGCCATGTTTGCTTTAAATTGACTTGCTGGTTTCAGAGGAGAAGACTTTTAAACATTTTTTCCATAGGTCCTATGTTAAAACTAAGTCGAGTCATGGTGGCCATCTTG
>MJUT01008097.1:50573-63023 GCA_002080005.1 Gigantidas platifrons
CTCCCAATGAACATATCTGCCAAATTTGGTCCAAATCAGTTCAGTGGTTTCAAAGAAGAAGAAGAAAGTATGAAAAGTTTACAGATGCGGACGACGACGACGACGGACGCAAAGTGATGACAAAAGCTCACATGACCCTTTGGGTCAGGTGAGCTAAAAAACCAATGGTTAAACACGTAATATATCTGTTATTCAGCTATCAGACAGGGTATATGATGTGACATTCCCCGGCTTATGATATATATTCCCTTCGGCTGTGCCTCAGGGAATATATATCCTAAACCCTGTCTGATAGCTGAATAACATAATATTATGGCATGTTTTAATACAAATACATACAAAATTTGAAGGCACTGGTCCTACTGATAAAACTAGAGGCTCCTAGGAGCCTGTAATCGCTCACCTGGCTCAAAGTTGGCCCCGCAGTTTCAGAGGAGATAATTTTTAAGTGAATTTTGGCGAATCTTCTATTTTTTAGCAATGGCCGCCATCTTCTTTGGTGGGCAGGGTTGTCGGACAGAATTCTGAAAGGGGACCACCTAAAGACCATTCCACCATAGTTTGGGTCCAATTGGCCCAGCAGTTTCAGAGGAGATAATTTTTAAGTGATTTTTTTCTGAATTTGATATTTTTAGTAACGGTGGCTATCTTGGTTGGCGGCAGAGGTCATCGGACACAATTCTCAAAGAGGACCATCTGAAGACCATTCCACCATAGTTTGGGCCCAATTGGCCCAACAGTTTCAGAGAAGATAATTTGTAAGTGATTTTTCGCCGAATTTTCTATTTTTAGTAACGGCAGCCATCTTGGTTGGCGGCCGGGGTCGTCGGACAGAATTCTGAAAGGGGATCACCTAAAGACCATTCCACCATAGTTTAGGCCCAATTGGCCCTGCAGTTTCAGGAGATAATTTTTAAGTGATTTTTTGCCAAATTTTCTATTTTTAGTAACGGTGGCCATCTTGGTTGGTGGTCGGGGTCGTCGGACACAATTCTGAAAGAGGACCATCTGAAGACCATTCCACCATAGTTTCGGCCTAATTGGCCCAGCAGTTTCAGAGAAGATAATTTTTAAGTGATTTTTTGCCGAATTTTCTATTTTTAGTAGCGGTGGCCATCTTGGTTGGCGGCCGGGGTCGTCGGACACAATTCTGAAAGAGGACCATCTGAAGACCATTCCACCATAGATTGGGCCCAATTGGCCCAGCAATTTCAGAGAAGATAATTTTTAACTGATTTTTTGCCGAATTTTCTATTTTTAGTAATGGCAGCCATCTTGGTTGGTGGCCGGGGTCGTCGGACATAATTCTGAAAGGGGATAATCTAAAGACCATTCCACCATAGTTTGGGCCCAATTGGCCCAGCAGTTTCAGAGGAGATAATTTTTAAGTGATTTTTTGATGAATTTCCTATTTTTAGTAACGGTGGCCATCTTGGTTGGCGGCCAGGGTCGTCGGACACAATTCTGAAAGATGACCACCTAAAGACCATTCCACCATAGTTTGCGCCCAACTGGCCCAGTAGTTTCAGAGGAGAAAATTTTTAAATGATTTTTTTGCCAAATTTTCTATTTTTAGTAACGGCGGCTATCTTGGTTGGCGGCCGGGGTTGTCGGACACAATTCTCAAAGAGGACCATCTGAAGACCATTCCACCATAGCTTGGGCCCAATTGGCCCAGCAGTTTCAGAGAAGATAATTTTTAAGTGATTTTTTGCTGAATTTTCTATTTTTAGTAACGGAAGCCATCTTGGTAGGCGGGTGAGGGGGGGGGATTGTCGGACACAATTCTGAAAGGGGACCACCCAAGGATCATTCCACCAAAGTTTGGTTCAAACTGGCCCAGTGGTTTTAGAGGAGTTGATTAAAATGCAAAAAGCTAACGACAGACGGACGCCCAGTGATAGCAATAGCTCACATGACCCTTCGGGTCAGGTGAGCTAAAAAGTTCTGCATCAGACAAGATTGTATTTACAGACAAACAACACTTTCAAACCAGCAAACCTTAATTTTTTACTGCAGGTGATATAATAACACAGTTCTGTGTCCTCGACAATACCATGTGAGGTTTGTTTAAATTATGAGAATGCAATGTCCTCATGATCAATGTAATCAATTGTTTTATTTTCTGTTCTGTGATCAAGTGAAGGCTGGTAAATACTTTTAACACACGTCAGTGCCTGGATTTTTACTTTCATATCTGCATAACACTACTTGCAATTTTACAAGACCTGCTGAGAGGTTAAAAAGATAAAATAGCAGCATTTTTGCATATATATACACTATGAACTTTATATGAGAATTGGAGTCATTTTACCGTTTTAAAATATGTTTGTTATCTATGAAATCATAATTTGACTATCACTAAAAATTTCATGATTGAGAGGCTTACCTAATGTATCATCTTTTCTTTGTTTTTTGACTGGAGGTTCTAACAACTCATCCTCAGTCACTACTACCTCCAGGGTCGTAGGGTCACCTGTTTCTAACCCTGTGTCTTGTGCCTGATATATTGTAACAATCTGTCTTTCTGGTGAATCTTGTGCTACATCTACAACAAAGAAAAAATACAAAATGTCACATCACAGTACAGATAGGGAAATTGAAAATGTAATTAGTATTGCCCATGCTTGGTCAGTCATCCTATTTATTGTAAAATCATATAACTTAACATGACTTTCAATACATGCACGATTTACCACAGGAAAAACTCATTGGTAAAAAAATCATGTTATAGTTCGTCGCCAAAATGTGACAATGCAGTCACACCATGATGACTTATTGACAATTTTGAATATCCAATTAGATTTCAAAGTTGTCATGGCAACTGAAATATGATACAAAATGGATTTCACTGAACAACATATATTACCATTCTCATGGACGATCATGGTGTTATGTGGCAAAAATATTCTGGTGGCTAGTCAAAAATACAGGATAACTTCCACTTGGTTTTAATTTCGACAGAGTGGAAAAGCAAAGACAATCTCCACAAGATGATTTTTTATTGTTTATTTGATGGTGTTTAACTTTAATGCCACTTTCAACAATATTTCAGTTATATCGTGACGGTCAGTTTTATTAGTGGAGGAAACCGGAGGACATGGAGAAAACTACAGACTTGTCGCAAGTCACTGACAAACTTCATCACATAATGTTGTACACCTCGCCCTGATCGAGCTTCAAACTCACATCAGTGGTGATAGGCACTGATAGCATATGTAGTTGTAAATCCAACTACCATACAATCACGGCCATGACGGCCCATTGAGATGATTTTTATGTAAATGCATCAGGAAAACATGGTCAAGGAAGGTTTTCTGAGATCAATCACTAACCAGAGGCTCTCAAGTGCCTGTATCGTTCACCTGGTTATAAAAAGAACCAATTGGTCCTATGTAAAAACTATGTCCTGCAGTGGTAGTCATATTGGAATTCCGATCAACATAAAAACACAAAGTTTGTAAAGGACCTTCCAATGATTGATGCAATAGCTTCAGAGAAGAACATATTTCTGCATTTTCCCCATATGGTCCTGTGTTAATACTATGACCTGTGGTGGCAGCCATCTTGAATTTTGGATAGGCATAAAAAACCCAAACTTTGTAGAGAACCTTTAAATGATCATTCCTGGGCAGTTTGGTTTCAATTCTCCATGTGGTTTCAGAGAAGAAGCGTTTTGAAACATTTTTCTTATAGGGTCCAATGTTAAACTAAGTCCTGCCATAGCCACCATTTTGAATTTCATATCGGAACAAAAAACCTAAAGTTTGTAGAGGACCATCCAATGAACATTCATGTACAGTTTGGCTTTAATCATATTTGTAGTTTCTCAGAATGCATTTGAACATTTTCCCATAGGGTCCAATGTTAATCTATGTCCTGCGGTGGCAGCCATCTTGGATTTCCGATCGGCATAATAAAGTGGTTTTTTTTAAAAACAGAAACTTGGTAAAGGACATTCCAATGATCATTCATTTACAGTTTGGGTTCAGTCAGTTCATTAGTTTCAGAGAAGAAGATCTTTGAAATTTCAGCCAATCAGAGCATATTATTGGCCCTGGCAGCCATGTTGAATATCCGACTGGAATGAAAAACAGAAACTTTGTAGAGGACCATCCAAGGAACATTCCTGCTATGTTTGGTTTCAATTGGCCCAGTGGTTTCGGAGAAGAAGCTTGAAATGTGAAAAGTTTACAGACGACAGACACCAAGTGATGGCAACAGTTCACATGGACCTTTGGTCCAGGTGAACTAAAAACATGAAATGTTATTCAACTACTTGATATGTATGGGAGTGTTAACTGCAAGAGGGATGATGGCTACAAACCTTGACTATCTAGATTAATGTAATATGAGAATTCCTCAGCTAATTTTTCATCACTAGCAAATGCACATATACAAGCATAAAAATGTACACATCTCTTCTGTGAATCATTTACAGCACCAGGTTTAGAATACTGAAATTAAAAAGAAATTATTACATTTAAAATCACTTTGTAATCCATGTATGAACATGATAAAAGAATATTATGTTGTTGATATCATTTGTCTCACTAGAGGTAAAATTGAATGGTGGGAGGATTCTGATATTAATGGTTACCATATACAATGTACATGTTTTCTAAATTAAATAATTATATGTATGCATATTGAACAAACCATACAATCTCAGATTAGATGCATGTACAATGTACATGAATACAAGTATGAAGAGGTATTAACAATTTAATTACACATGTACATAATACCAAGACTTTCACAGATGACAGCAGCCACTACTGTCAAGCTACAGGTGTAAAAAGTAAAACAATGATCCAGCTTTGGGTTTTCGCCATTAAATAATGTACAAGTACAGCTATGACTCTATGACTACACATTGTTATGAATTATAAGCTTTAACTGTTGCAAACTAAACAAATTGGTTTGTTTTCTAGTATTACATGATTGGTGTATATTAAATTATAATTTTTTTTTACAGAATATAAATACCTTGAAAGCTTTACAACAACAGTGAAACTTGTGTTCTGGTGAAGCTCTATTCCGTGTTGTTTCAAATAACGAAAAGTGTAAAAATCCTAATGGTTGTTTCGAATTGGGTTTACATTTCACAACCATAATGTTTTTTGTAACTCTTTGAACAAGAGGCCCTGATGTTTCAGTAGCCAATAACCAAATAGCCTGTTTGATTTCATTAGGAATCATAAGTGTATTCAGAACAGAATTTTTCAGTGTCAGAGGAGTAGCCTCTTGTTGACAGTCTACAGCAGCCTTGATGTGAGGACATGGCTGATCTTGCAGTCCTTGCTGAGAGCTCCGGGTACAGCTATCTACAAAACATCTAGCAGCCTGGTACAATATTGCAGGGTCAACAACAGGTGCAGGATTACCATCTAGATCTTGAACGAGAGGAAGTTGAACAAAACCTCTATAATCAGGTCCTCTGTCTCTTAGTCTGACTGAAAACACTTGACCTGTAGAACCAGTTATAATTTTAACAGCATCAGCACTATGTCCTCGCTTTTTTTCTTTCTCCTTGAATACCACATTACAGGCTTTGTTTTTGCAGCTAATTCCTCTAGTTCCATTGTATGTCCCACATTTAGGACATTTCCGGACACCCCTTAATGTAGGTTTACCAAGATCTTCAAATAATGCTTTTATTTTCTCTGTTGATGCCATTTCTGTAATTAAAATAATAAGTTTTTACCACATGTTTACATTAAATGTTTATTTTTAGTCTACATGTTTCTACAAACTGTCGATTGATTTTATAGCCTATAGGGTTGACATGTAAAAAATTATGTAGATCCAAAAGACATGTAATTTTTGTATATTTCAACTGACGAAATTCCAGGTGAAAATTAAATCCCAAATATAAAAATAAACCCAAATTGGATGTTGGAGCTACATTGTATGTAGCCTTTTCAAGCTAAACAATCTACTTGTTAAATTTTAAATATGGCAGTGGTTTTATGAAAATAGTGGAAGGAAACGAACATTGTGCTGTAAATTAATCATGTATATCTTACAATGCGAAATGAACAAAAAATTTATTATCAACAAAAATCAACAACAGTAATACAAAACATGAATTTAAATTTCAAGGATATTAATTAACAATATTATCAAAAGCACAATACAAATGCAAATTTAAGAAACGATGTGAAGAAACAGCACATTTTTGTGGAAACATGTCTCTATGAAATTGTTGAAGTCTCCCTGTCATGCCTTCACTCCCTCATGTTCTCTGAGGGAAAAGTCAAGTCTCCCTATTTTTGCAAGTGTGATGAGCCCCGAATTACATGTAGTGAAAGTCCTCTGCAAGTAATGAAGTAGTAAATTGAAGACAAATAAAACTAAAAGGAATTGAAGGATGGGTTAACATTAACAACAATGCAATACTCCTTGTAATTTTATTCAGTGGCTGCAAATGTACAAAATGTATGTAAGCAAAGTTGTGGTCTGAAGCAAGTCAGTTTTCTGACATTTCCATTTAGCAATGGTTTCTGCAGGAGCATCGTTTATTGTAAATGTGCAAGCGAAATTTTGCTCTTACAGAAATGTGGTTAACAAATAAAATTCAAAAAATTCTTTGTTGGAACTGGAAACGGAAGTTTTAAAAAGTTCATCGCAAGGTTATGCACAAGAAAAATCAAGATTGTTTCCGCTTTAAGCTTGCACTTAATAATTTATAATAGATTATTTTTTAAATCTTGGGAATATTCTGAAGTATTTTGACAATAATCAATTCTATATTTGCATCAGAAATGTACTCTGGAAGCAAACAACCCCTGATCAACCTGGAAATTTTTCGATGAAGTAATTAACTGAGTGAAGGAAAAAAGTCAGATTTATCGTAAATTGAGGTATGCAAATTTTTTATATAGAGTTTGCTTGATGGTGTTTAATGCCACTTTCAACAATATTTAAATTATATCGTGGCAATCAATTTTATTGGTGGAGGAAACCACTGACCTCTTGCACCTCACCGACAAACTTTATCACATAATGTTGTACACCTCGCCTTGATCGAGATTCGAACTCATATCAGTGGCGATAGGCACTGGTTACATAGGTAGTTGTAAATCCAACTCAGGGCATGAAGATTACCATTTCCCATTTCCTGGGGAAAGTAAAAAAACACACGGGAAAGTAACATGCTGATCGATATTTCCCGTCGGGAAAGTGTTATAAGTCCATTGTTGCTTGTTGTTGTACTTTGCGGTTATCAGATATATCAGTTTCTGAAACTGGTTTACGATTTATTTAAGCCTGAATTCCGTATGTAAAGGTATAACATTGTATGTACACAAGGTACCAGATATCGATGTTGCGGTTTGCTGTTGAACTTTCAGATATTTTGAAATAAAAACTAAATTATAAATTAGATAATATGATAATAAAGGAAAAAGGAACCATTCAAGTGAAATAGTCGGCCGAATTTCTGTGTACAAAAATGAAGACGTTTTGTACCCTCTGTGTAAAATTTCCCAACTTTACAACTAGAAGCATTAAAAAAAGATCTATCAAAAATAATAATCACAAACCAGCAAAAATGTAGTTTTAATTAGATTCAAATCTCAAATTGATTATAAACACACAAAAAACAAAGTAAGATCAAAGCGCGAAAGCGCTGATATACGGTTTTGCCTTGAAACTTTATATTAGCTGTGATTCCAAGAATGGATGATTTCCAAATAATCAGACATTCCATACTAACATATATCACCAACTTTAATGCTGCAGAGAAGTGATAGTGTAGCTCTTTGTGCATCTCAGACATGCTTGGACTTTTTATTTTGCAGTGTTTGGTATATATGAGGAACATAACATGTCCGACATACTTCGTGATGAATCATTTGACCAATAATTGGTAACCAGTCTGTGTATTCAGGGTGTCAACTTAACTATGTCAATGAGGTCAAGGTTATATGTTATATTATGACTGGCATGTACTATACTAAATCAACCATCATAGCAAATATCTCAAACTTCTCAATAAAATGTTCACTTAAATGTGGAATGGGTTAAGAGTCAGGTGACAGAGATCTTACTGACAAGTTGAACCACTAAATGTCATTAACTTGGTATAAGCCATAACTCTGGTAAGTATGACATCACAGTATTTGACATCTTTTATTATGGCTACATGTATATCCAACATGTCCAAGTGCTTATGTGTTCACTATTGACCAATCAAATTAAAACTGCTCCTATATGTCACTGCATGCAGCTCCATTCTATTTTCTGTTTTTATTACCTTTTCTGACTTTATTATTTAATGCTTTCCAAATCAAGGTAGCTATAATTTAATTGGTCAATGTCATATGTGACTAGAACTTGAAAAGATGCTTTAATGTGTAATTGGCAGTGTTTTCACTACAAATTTTGATAGGGGGAGATTTTATAATTATAGATGGAGAGAAAATTCGGCCGAAAGTCAGAAAGCCCCAAGTGGGTTCAATGAAAAGCCCTGGTAAGGGTGCAGGTGGAAGCACCCCAGCCGATTTTTGATTTGGTGAATTTTGACTTGCTTTTGAGGGCGTTTCCTAACTTTAAAAAATCTTCTTGACCATTAAACAATTTTTCATTGAGAATGATTTCTCAAGATTAACAACCATCAGTCATTTTCCATTGTTATTTCTGAGAAAGATGTCACATGCAAATAGGAATGTTCGCCAATCTCATTAGTGATGTCATATTCACTAATTTGCATGTCATTAAACAAATAATTGGTTGGCAGTAAAACAATAAAGTAATTGACATGAAAGTAAGCAATTTTTAAACTTTTATAACTTTTTTATTTCCAAACCAATGTTTGTTCTGTTAATTGTTTTAGAGACTTAAGAAAATTCGTATTTTTTCTGTCAGTTTACATTTTTTAATTTTGATATGATAAATTCATAATTCTAATATGAAATAATGCATTTTTACGCTTTAAAACTAAATAAAACAAGATCGAATTTCCAATCTTTTTATCAAACCTTCGATGTGAATTAATTATTGCTATATAATTTTCATTTCTGAAAGAATTATTAAATTATCGTAAATAACAAAATAATAATGACAATTTAAAGTTGAGCCTTCATTGAAAGACAATAGAAATTTTTGATTTCCTGCCAACCACACAGGTAAATTCTCAAGCCTGTGACATCACGGCNNNATGGTTCTGCAAATTTTCAGGTCAAAGATAAATGTACAAGTTTGGTAGGCAGTAGAAATAAACTTGATCATTCAGAAAAGAAATATGGTCAGAAACTAATACCATGCTTTTTTGTATACATGAATTTTTTTATTTATCTACTTCCCCTACGATTACATTTTGTATGTACTATTGAAAATAAAGATTTGATAATATTGGTGTTTGCTTCATTTCCTTGACATAGTATGAAGTTGTATCAGCATTCAGATTATTTGCAGTTTTTGAATAATTAAAATAGCATCATTATGAATTTCTTATCTTAAAGCTTATATTATATTATCATATTAAATGCACATTTAAAGAATATACTTGTTAATTTGCTAGCCTTTTCTATATTCTTACTGTAATTTCACTCTTAAGATTGTGAAATAAAGTATGCATTTAACTTTTTTTAATAACAGAAAAGAACTTTGAAAGTAAGTAATATTCAAGAATCTGATTGTTAATGTAACCACAAACCAGTATCAATACAAAATGAAGAATGAAAGTTGTCAAAGACTGTACATTTCAATAAACTTTTATTTTGAAAATATACAATCACAAATGACCAAACCCCCATAAAATATTTTAAAGGAGAACTCAAGCATGTGCTTCAGAAGGGGATAGACAGTTCTTATATTCATAGTCATAGACATCTGCATATACTTAGTCTATAGTTTGACAGACTAGATACTTTTTCATGGTAATGCATAAACATGTATATCCCATGTCCTCAAACAGAAAATCAAAATAATGTCAGACGGGGGACTCTTGAAAATGACTAGAGACATCGAATATTTGCAATATCATACGAGATATTCGAGTCAGAACTTTAAAAGAAATGTGGCATCTTACTGGCCCAGTTCCCGAAATGAACATGTGAATAGGAATCATTCACCGCTTCTCCCGTTTGGTGACGCTACTGTTCCATAAGTGGTTAATTGTGCGTTTGAATCACAAAGACGCTTGTATCCTAACGTTAACCTAATGACGGCACTGAATTATAAAACTTGGATGGTGCAAACATTGAAGCTTAACTAGTACAGCGCGGGTGATATTACCTGTTAGAAGTATAGATTTAGTTGATGAGTATATGTAAAATAAAAGTATTATCTTTAAGTCACAAGAAAAGAGTTTTATTATTACCATATTAAGAAATAAAACAGACGTTTACAAGCCATATCGGCATGTACCTTGGTGTAGCCTATGCATGTTCATAAAAGGTCTACATGATGTTTGGTTACTCACACTGCAATACTGATGAACTTCATTACAACATTTTAAAGTATACCTGAATTTCGGGAAATACTACCTCCAAGTGAACAAAATAGAATAATAAAGTCCCTGTCTCCACATACCGTCAAATTTATTATATCAAATTAATATATCTAGGTCTCTCTATATTTAGGCAATCTTCAAATCTAAATCACACTCTTTCAAATTATTTGGTACAAAATTATACAGATAATATATTCCTTCTTCGTGTAGTGTTATCAACTGTTAAAGATTCGACAACAAACGGGTTAATCATAGCATTTACACTGTAAAAAATCGGTGTTATGTTACATCATCTACAGCGTAAATAATTTTAAAAAGAGGTGTTTCCGCAGTATGTGGTGTAAGTTAAGTTGGACTTTACACATATAACATACATTTAATGTTATATGGTGTCAACTGTCCTAAATAAAAAATCTTTCCGCAAAAATGATACAGATTTTCATCAGTAATGTAAACTAATTCCAAAGTTTATGACCTAAATCATTGTAACAAGATCACTTTGCCTTGTCAGTGTAACGATTACATATAGACGTGCGTGTACACACCACAGGTGCCTAGTTCGCCTTCATACCATATATAGCTGGTGTATAATTATCGGATTGCTGAGCTGTTCGTTCGGGAAGTTGACCTTTGTCAGCTTGTTCAGACAGAAAAAAAAAGAAAAACAGAATTCATTACGCAATAAAAGATCGTTGTTACCGGAGACATATATGTTTTATATGTCTCTGTTGTTACCTGGGCATTTTTTTTTGTGGTCGTACACGAACTTGATCTTAATCTTCACGAGAAGATAAACAGAAATAAAAGAATTAGGGTGGTCATTATCTTTTTTTCTCATTTACTTATTTTTTCCCCCCGGCAAGCTAACAGGGTTGTGGAATTGCCATGCCCGACTTGTCCGACTCGTACATAGAACCTGCCGGACAAGTAGATTTTCCTGACTAGCTTGTCCGGGGACAAGTAAAGATCAACAAATAAAAATAATTTCTAATTAAAGTACTCTGGAAAGACAATTCCTCAAATGATATTATATCGTAAATATTGACGGTTATATAGATAAATGTTGTTTTTTTTTTTTTAATTGGAAACGATCACGTCAGTGGTGTTCCGAACGCAGCTAAAAATAACCAGAATTGTACAAGCTCTAAGTTGAGTATTACAACCCGATTGCAATGATAATTGTACTGCATTTACTTAACGATAACCGGGGCCGTGTAACAGGTTTTTATTGGAGTTCCGAATGTGACGTTTCCTTGTCAATCGTAACTACTCGGCATTCTCGCTACCTTTCAAATAACCTCGTACGTAGTAGGCGGATAAATAGAACTACTTTTCACATGTCAGTTACATGAAAGTTTGATAAAGTTATATTTTAAATAATTTTCTATATTTCAATTATTTTCATGGATAAAAGTTAAAGTTTTAATTAGTTTTGCATGATTAGATTTTACTTAGTATGTCTTCCATATTGGATTTCCATGGACTATATTTTTGTGCAGCTTAACTTCCGGCAAACAATTTAAGAAGAATTTCTACTATCTACGTACAAGGTTATTTGCAGGGTAGCGAGAATGGCCGAGTAGTTACGATTGGTTTCCTTGTTTGTCCATAGCTTTTCATAAACAAATGCGGCCTTACATCCGTGAACGTACTGTATAATACAAATCGGGTCACAGTCGTTCCAATGGACAAATATTTGATAATAAAAAAAAAGACTGGGAAAGTTTTTTGCCACAATGAACATCACGAGAAAGTTAAACACAAAACTCTAGCAGAAAAGGACACAAAACGTGAGGAAAAACACCCAAGTGGCTAGCCGATTTCTCATGTTTACTGCTGGATTCTGATAGTGTCTCATATTGAAATATCTGCTGAATATACTGATTTTGCTGACAAGAAATCATTAATGTTTATTGGCAAAATAGTGGACAGAATGGATACCTATCTTCCCACCAGTCATCTGCAAAGTATGAAGACACCACTAAAACTAA
>MJUT01008097.1:96926-114397 GCA_002080005.1 Gigantidas platifrons
GTCTGAGAGAGGAGAACCTTAGTCACCTATGTCTGAGAGAGGAGAACCTTAGTCACCTATGTCTGAGAGAGGAGAACCTTAGTCACCTATGTCTGAGAGAGGAGAACCTTAGTCACCTATGTCTGAGGGAGGAGAACCTTTGTTTTATTAATAATTACATGATTTAGGAACTGTCAATTTCTATAAAAATATAAAAGTAGATTAGAATGTATTGACAGTATACTAAGTAGTGTTGTAAGGTTTTGTCATACTTTTGCATAAAAACCTTGTCTCCCATTTCTTGGAAGTATTTAGTCTGATGCCTGTGATATTTAATTTTAACAATAAGACAGCTTCAATACCAAAGTATTATTCCTAATCTTCACCAAAGTGTCACAATTATCATCTATTGTTTGCCGACCAACAACCATTCATAAACATACGACCGTATGCAAAGGAAGCAAGAAGCATACTATATTTCACTCTCTGCTGTCTACAATCAATATAGACGATTTATGTTTCATTTCGATGATTGAAAATCTGTTCAAGAAAAGAGAGATTGGAAGTTGTAACGTCACAATATCAGGCAACAAATAATCATGTCCAAAATTGCAAAGTTGGTATCTAGAAAAGGTTTGAAAAAAGAAAATAACAATGTACTGGTCGGGGAGTAGTTCTCGCCATTTTTTACGTTTTTTATCCAATATTTTTAAGAAGGAGTCAAGAAACCTTTGTTTCACCCCATTGTTATTTTGCATGAACCATAACGATTTACCTACGAAATGAATTTTCATAAAGGAGAGCGCACGCTGATCGGGAATCCATTATTACGATGTTGCGTTATTTAACAGAAAATGGCAGCAACAGAAGCAATTCTCGCCAACTTTCAGAAATATTGTTTTTTGTGAAGCTAAAGCATCAAAAGGAAAGAAAAACGACATTTTAGAAAATTAAAACCCTTTCTTAAACAGTTTACCGGTTTTTGTGTTAGTTTGTAGACAACTCTGATAATTATTCATTGCTGTTTTAAGGGCTGTCATGCCACCCCCACGCCGCTCCCCCATTCCGTAAAATACACCCTTTTCAACAGTGGTTTACCTGATAATTTTCATTTTATTGATGAAAAGTAATAATTCCAGTTTTTCTAGAATTAATTTTAATATTTTGTCCATGTCTTATGCCCAATGTGATAATATAGGATCCATGTATTAATTAGAGATCAAGGTAATTGATGACGTAAACAGTGCATGAGCAGGCGGCCATTTGCATTCACATGGAATCTATTTTTATTCTGCAACCGTGAGTATTTTGGATTGTAGGGATGAGTAATAAGGCAAAGTGTGACACTTTTAGAAAGATCTTAAAGATTTGTAGAGATAAATTGAAAATATGGTGTCACTAGATTTTCCGGAGATCATTCCATGTGTTTTTTTCTATTTTTAGAGTACCAACACACGTGACCCCCTGTTGATGTTATGACAGAATGTGGGGTGCAGTAGGGTTTTTACCCGATTTTAACGATATTTCCCAATGAAAATCGATAAAAATTAATACGAAGGATTGGTACGGCGTCCTTTAATGATGGTGAAAAAATCAGACGAAAATTTGCAAGCGCTCGCGCTAAATGAGACAGTTGGCGAGAATTGCTTCTTGGCGAGAACTACTCCCCGACCAGTAGCAAGCCAATTAAACAATTGTTGTTTATATCAGAACAATTTCAATAAAAACGTAGATATCAAATTTAGTGCACACTGCGCATTTCTGGAATAACCTTCATCAGAGTACGCTCGAAAGATTGGAAAGACAAAGGATTTAAAGTGGGAGCAATAAAACCAAAACAAATTAGCCAAAACCGGCTTAAGGTCATCTATGCCTGAGGGAGGAGAACCTTAGTCCCCTATGTCTGAGGGAGGAGAACCTTAGTTTTATTAATAATTACATTATTTAGGAACTGTAAATTTAAGTAATGAATATATCTAATAAACCATAGGTGTTAGGGTTAGGGTTAGGAAGAAGGAGAATAGCGGCTCAGATGGATAGAGCGTTTCGCTAGTTTGAGAAGGTTTCAGGTCACGGGTAAAATGTGGACGCCTACATTTTTTCCCTTCCTTGTTGCAAATACAAATGGTCACCCTGGCAAATTATCAATTATGACTTCCTGTATGCTAATTTTTGTCAGCCTGTCGACCTATTAACCTTGTCGACCTGTATACCGTGTCGACAAGCTGTCTACCTTGTCGATCTGTCTACCTTGTCAACCTGTCGACCTGTCAACAAAAAAATTGGAATTTCCTGTCGTAGTGTAAGCGACCATGACACCTCATCATGTGACGTCACGGAGACAGATCATGTTAGTTGAATAAATAACATGTATCTGACTCTTCCCAACATCGTGCCCGTTTGGTTATGTTTTAATATAAGATCAGCTGCTATACAATGTTTATAATTGCATATCGTTCTAATTTTGTTCTTAATATTCCCATCGCATGTTACATTTTCAAAAAACAAAGGAGTTTATTTGTATCGGGGGTGGGGGTCTACGTCAGTATAATTTCAGATTTTACGTGATTGGCCGTAGGTTAAATAACTGTCAGTTTTAACTCGTTTTATGCTTACACATATTTTTTTTCTTTTTAGTCCCCAATGCTGTCGTACTTTCCCATGTTTTTCGAGGTCACTGATCGATGATCATGTGATGACAGGTAGTCCTGTCCTGATCGGTAATTACACAAAAAAAAATTAAGTTCTCATACTTTCCCTTTTCGTTAGTGCTGTGGCATTTGCCCATAATTTCCAATTGGGGCTGTGGCGGTTTTCAGTTGCCACCCCTTTTTGTAGTTGAAATTTTTATTGCTTAGGAGTGTTTTAAGTTTGTTTACATTTTAGTTAGATTATTAGTAACAGTTGTTTTGTCACACTCCTAAGGTTATGTAATAAATTTAGTCATTTATTTAGAAAACTTTATAATAAATGACATTTTAATTGGAGCAATTGTTACTTCTTATATATACAAAAACAAGCAGAGTATTTGCTACACCAGAGGAGTATAATGTACCAGGAGTTGGTACAAGTTAATGGAGTCTATGAACATGAAAAAGTCGATGGGTTGGGATGTGTAAGTTAATGGAGTTTATGAACATGAACTGGTCAATATTCTTTCAACGTGAAATATGAAAATCTAATGGTGGTTTTTCTGGTTTCATGGAGTCTGTGATTATATAAATTATATTTCATCCCATGAAATTATTTATGTAATACAGCACGAAATCCTTGTCATTATATAATCCCCACCTCTACAGTGAAATCTATATGAAATGATGTAATTGTGAAATTTATCTTTAGAAACCTAAGTTACATGTATTTTGAACTAATCAGAATTGTAGAATTAGTCACGTGTCATTGTTTGTGTACATTACTAGAAAGTGAAGACACGTTTTGTGTATATACAAATTTCAACCAAAAAATTTTCCCACCGTCCTCCCCTTCATACCACCAACTTATTTCGTTGTGTTCATTCACTTTTGATGATGTAAATATATATACATGTACTTGTGGCGGTTTTCAGTTGCCACCCCTTTTTGTAGTTGAAATTTTTATTGCTTAGGAGTGTTTTAAGTTTGTTTACAATTTAGTTAGATTATTAGTAACAGTTGTTTTGTCACACTCCTAAGGTTATGTAATAAATTTAGTCATTTATTTAGAAAACTTTTATAATAAATGACATTTTAATTGGAGCAATTGTTACTTCTTATATATACAAAAACAAGCAGAGTATTTGCTACACCAGAGGAGTATAATGTACCAGGAGTTGGTACAAGTTAAAGGAGTCTATGAACATGAACAAGTCAATGAGTTGGGATGTGTAAGTTAATGGAGTTTATGAGCATGAACTGGTCAATACTCTTTCACCGTGAAATATGAAAATCTAATGGTGGTTTTTCTAGTTTCATGGAGTCTGTGGTTATATAAAATGATTAACATGAAGTCATAATGATTTTGTAAATATCAAAAGATAAATATATACGACGTTATTTTACGATTTACATAATTTTTAATGATAAAATTGCAACTGAGCAATGCTGATATAATAGACGATACCGACACCGTGACGTCACGGTAAGGTATAATCCGAGAATGGATACGCCCATTTTCAGGCTTTTGTCTCCTCCACATTGAAGAGTTTTGAAAAATGGTGATCCCCATTGTTTGGTACAACAGGCAACTTCAATCACTAAATTCTACCTTACGGTATACTATTTTTAACATTCATTAATACAAATGTCTTTTATTTGCTGTCATTTATTTTCACGCTAACTTGTTAAGACCATGGCGTTTTCCTTTAATACTACCTGGTTTTCCACATCACTTACTCCTTTTCTTTTTGCAATCAATACCTACATACTTGTACAAAGGTATGTGTCAGACCAGCCGTTTTATCCACATGCGTTTCAGGTGTACAATTGTTATCGCCATGAACACGTCTACTCTTATACTTATCAATCAATCAATCAATCAATCAATCAATCAATCAATCAATTATAAATTGCGACAAAGGAGAAGAGTTTAACCACCAAATCCTCAAAATTAATATAATCTATATAAAAAGATCTACACCTCGAATATTTTCAATAAACCATGGAAAATCTAATCTTGATTACTTTCTAATCTTAAAAAAAATAAGAATGTTATATATCAGAAGAAAAATCTGCACTTCCTATTGCTAAATGTCTTGTGTCATGACAGATTTATAGTATGCATTTCTCAAATAAGTTATATTTTAGATAACTTATCATAAATTGTGTACTTTATTTATTCTACATTTGTCTTCCATGTGTATTGTATTTTTGCTACAGTTGTCATAGCATATAAACAATATATTCATGTATTTACAACAATGAGAAGGATTATGCAAAGCTGAAGTACAAATTCACAATACGAATTAGACGAACAACAACAGGGAGGCCTTAAAATCAAAAGAAAGGATAACAAACGTCATAATATGAATTGGTTTTTGATTGATTGTTTGATGGTATTTAACGCCACTTTCAACAATATTTCAGTTATATCGTGGCGGTCAGTTTTATTGGAGGAGGAAACCGGAGAACACGGAGAAAACCACCGACCTGTCGCATGTCACTGAAAATTTTATCACATAATGTTGTGCACCTCGCCCAGATCGAGATTCGAACTCAAAACATCAATGGTGATAGGCACTGATTGCATAGGTAGTTGTGAATCCAACTACCATACGACGGCTCCCAACATGAATTGATGGGTTAATATATGCTTATTTGGGTATGCTCAATAAAATTTCAGGAATTCTTTTTTTCTAGTTTTTACTCCATTCAGCTTTAGTTTTAATAGCACCATAAAACTGTATGAGACCGTACGTCAGATCATTTAGAAGTATTGCTGAATGTTAGACCAATATATGTGTAGACAACAAATGGTTTTTGTGAGAAGATCCCATAACGATACAATTGTTGGATTCAACGAGAAGCGGGATTTTATTTGGATCCTATGGGAAACTATTTTTATGATGACTTCAATGAATTGAGAACTGATACTCATTTATTTATTTAACTAGATAGTATATGTACGTCTACATGAGGAGCATTGCCTGTCTACACCTAGGTATCTGTGGGTAGTGGGGGAGGTAACTGTTAAACTGGGATTTACTATGGTACACTACACAAAGTATAATTCTGGCAGTTAAAAACAAATTAAATGTGATATATTGAGCAATATGACATAGGTTGAATAAAAAAATGCACAATGTTATTTTGAGAAAGGGTATTAAAAGGATTCTAGTTGATTAAAACGGGTTAGTTTAAACATATTTTATTAATTAATTCAGCATAACATTACAATATTCAACATATATACATTACACAAGCAGAAGTAATTAATAGGATTGGGAAACAAGTTACAATAACTTATAACTTATTAAAACGGGTTGATTGTGCATCATATTAAACAAAACCCAAAAACACATGATTCAGCACAATGTATTCTGTACAACTAGCTTATTACGGAGATTTATGTTAATGAGTAAACTTCTTACAATGAGTGTTTATTTGATTCTTGAACTTTTCTATATCTTAGAAATATTTTCATGTGTGTACTTTTCATTAACAAGGTGTAATTTCTTATGGTTATATATATTTAAGAAATAAATCATGGAAGCCAGAATGTGTTGGGAGTTTTAACATGGATTGGCGGATATTAGTATTTTATCCCGAGCCAGAAGCGAGGGAAAAAATTTACTAATATCCACCAATCCATGTTAAAACTCAAAACACATTCTGGCTACCATGATTTATTTCGATTCTGATATGTCTAAAAGTACAAATACGGTAGTATGCTTTGATTGGAAGACGGTAATTTATATTTACGTTTGCGGAAAATGTCGCACACAATTTATGCTTCCAATGGGAAAATCAGTCACATTCACCGGCGCATGTGCTAATGAGATTATACGGAATGGATAACTCGCTCGTTTGTTAACAAAGCTGAAGAAGGAGGTCATGGTAGAATTAAAAATAATTCAGCACTGGAAATAAACGTTAAAACGTATATGATTGGTATATTGATAATTACAGATCTAGCAACATTTTCAACCATCATGAAACAAAAACATTAAACACCACACGGGAATCACTTCCAGTTTTTGCAATTTCTAGAAAAGACCAGTGAATGTGATTTTGTAGAAAAAAGACAAAGATATAGAACTAACAATATAACAAAATATAGTTGTCATAGAGATATCTTAGATAGATATTACAAATGAGAAGCGATTCATGAAGAACAATTATTGAACTTATAATAAACATATTCTATGACTGCGAAATTATTTACTCGTATGATATTACGATATTTTTCTGATCGATTGTAACAATGTTAAAAAGCACAATTAAGATACCATTAAATATGTATGGACATTACCAGTCAATAGAAAGATGATATCAGGATGAATATTGTTGGTGTGTCAGATATATTGTAGCAATCATTTTGTTTTTTGTTTGTTTGTTTTTGATGGAAACCGACGTTTGCAGGGAAATCTATACCACGGGGTATCGTAATTCACCGACAAATTTTATAATATAAGGTTAAATCAAGTACATCTCCTCTACGACCAAGTAGAATATACAATCATTTGATTTGATTTGATTTTTGGTGTTTAACGCAACTTTCAGCAGTATTTCATCTATATCATAGCGACCAGTTTTAGTGGTGGAAGAAGTCGGAGTACCCGGTGAGAACCACCGACCATGGGCAAGTAATTGGTAAACTTGATCACTTGCGGCTGCGAGTCGAGTGCACCTTTTTTGTAATTTACAACGCCGGGCGCGAAACCACGCCGTATTGGTGATAGGCTTGTATTCGTTGTTAGGTAATCCAACTATCTAACTCATTGAGCGTCACACTACTTGAATAGTTTTGAGATGTAAATACCAATGCCATAGGAACGTTTCCACTAAAAAAAGGAGCCATAATTGATATGAACCGGTTAATTTGAAGACAAAAAATCTTTGATATTCCTTATTTTGTTAACACATTCAGAAATATATCTCCTGGTTGATGCAGTAAACGCACTCTCATAATATAAAGTAGACTTATTCGCAAGCAGATTAATATAAGTCGAGTTATTAATTTAGAAGAGATATTGGACCAATAAACTGCCAAAGCAGCTCAAACACGAATTTAAATAATTTGAAAATATCAACAATATGAATTTTATCCAAATTCAGGAGTAATTATGAAAAGAAAGTTTAAACAGTTATGGGCGTCAACAATTTCAACAAAACTAATAATCCTCTCTCCTCTTAACTGAACTCACTGAACACAAAAATACCACGACATATGACTATGGAAATCCAGGCCCTGGCTTGGAATGTGGCGGGGTTAAACAGGTTAATGCGAACCCAACCCTCCCCTCTTGATAACTGGATCTATAACCGCAATATATAAATACATATACAAACGATTAAAAACCTGCACAGATTAGCTTCCACTCAAATAGACCACATACTATTACAAAAGTGAATGACAACATAAACATGGACAGTACAATAGCAGGGTCATTGAATGTTCGTAGTTAATTGACTTTTAGCTAGGAAGGTTTAAGCTGTTGGCCATTAAGCCTTAGACAAAACAATATAAGAACTGATACTCAATTAGTCAATTGTTCGGGAATGGCCATGATCTCTTGTGCCTTACTTAATATGACACCCGCCGTGAAATGTTAATTCCTAAATCCTTTCAACGAAACGACAGATAATTTTACACTCCACCCACGTCTGTGATCAGTTACAATCAATCAATAACAGCAGTTGTTAACTTAATCTTATGTACCTGTGTCTCGTTATAACCATCAACTAAGCATTAAGATATTGGACCAGATAGCGACACTCACCAGTGATAAAACTAAATAATGTGGCTTGAAATAAAAACCAAAGTAGGTATATTTCTGCTTAATATAATTTACCGATCTCCAACCGAAGCCGGACCTCTTTTTTGGAATAACTACCGCAAAATGGTAAGTGATGCACTGAACTGTTCCAGTAAGATAATTTCATTAGGAGATTATAATGTTGAATTTTTTAAGCCCACTACCTAAAGAAGTGGACGATATTATACATGTATATGGGTTAGAAAACAAGATTAGTGATCCAACTAGATTTGGTCATAACTCCTCCTCCCTATTGGACCCCATTCTCGTTACCAATTCTATAACAGTATTGGAAGCGAACACTATTCCCGTTGATCGCAGTATTAGTGATCATGACCCTACCTATATAGTTGTTGACTGCGGTTATAAAAACTCGAAATCCTATACAAGGACAGTCTGGTTATATAACCAGGGTAACTATCCTTTATTTAGGGATCTAATTTCCAAAACTGATTGGAAATCTATTATTTCAGAACAACCAACTGTAGAAATAGCGTGCGAACTATTCACTAGTAAGTTTATGGAAATTGCACATTTATGTATAGGAACAAATACTGGCACTATTCGACCAAACGATAAGATCTGGATGACTTCTGAAATTAGAAGGGCATTGAGGGTAAGAGACCGTTTACGGAAGAAATTAATTCAAAACAAATCCATAGTTAATGTATAAGGACCAGCGCAACTCGGTAAACAATTTAAAGAAATCAGCAAAAATTGAATTTTATGTAAGTATAAACGAAACACTATCTGACCTTAAAAATGTTAACAGCAAACAATACTGGAAGACCATTAAAGACAATTACACATATTTATTTCAGAACGGCTTGCAGCTATATATATATAGCTGCAAGCCGTTCTGAAATAAATATGTGTAATTTTCTTATATTGAACGTTTGAATTAGTATTTAATGCTGGTTAGATTAGATTTGATTTATTGTGTTTAACGCCACTTTCAGCAATATTTCAGTTATATCATGGTGACCAGTTTTAGTGGTGGAAGAGGCCGGAGTACCCGAAGAGAACCACCGACCATAGGCAAGCAACTGGTAAACCTTATCACTTGCGACTGCGAGTCGAGTGCACCTTTTTTGTAATTTACAAAACCGGGAGCGAATCCACGCCGTATAGGTGATCCAACTACCTTATGTAAGGTATATGTGGCTGTAATATATCTCATATTGTTATAGTTATAAACTGGCAAAATACACGATACATTTATGGCCGTTGTTGTAGGGCGATATGAAGGTTTGTTTACCCGAAGAAGTCACATTTCTCTAAGGGTACACAAAGCTTCATATATCCCTACAACAAGGGCCATAAGTTGTTTATTATACCGAAATTACACACACAACAAAACATTTTTTAAAACTATAATTTAACATTTTATTCAATTTGTATAGGTGTTTATGTTGATGGTTACATTTGCAGTTATCCGATAAATGAGGATTGAAACTAAACATTCCACGACATGAGCAATTTTCTTTTGTGTCCATTTGTATGGTGTTGTTTGCTTTTTTCAAGTCCGAATTATTATTTTTTGACGACGTCGCCATGGGATCACGCGGCAGCGGGATACATGATATGTATTTCCCCTGAGCACGTGGCCTAGCGATACATGAAGTTTTGTCGTCCTGACATGTGACGTGTGTTTAACTAATCACAGACACTCTTATATCTATGAGGTATAATAATATTAAATGTTAAAATTTTGAGTGTCTCATATGTGAATAATATACCCATTGCAATTATGTTATATATGTTATATATACCAGTGTTATGTCTGATTTGAAAGGATAATATATATATATGCTCTCCTTTCAAATCAGATATAGACATACACTGGTTACTGATTATAAAGAATGCCCCTTTGCTATCTTTAAACGTTTTTTCCAAGGGGTCGGCACACAGAGAAAAGCTTGAAGATACTGTAATTCGAAGAAGGACAGGAAAAAAAAATAATCACAAAAAACAATGGCAGAAAACGACGAACAATGGTCGACAAATCACTACACAGAATACTAAAAACTTAGCAACTTGAATCCACTAAAAAGGGGAAAACTCTGGTTCAAGAATAGATATATAGTTCCTGCTCCATTAGTAGCACCCGTTGTGCTACTCTTGTTAAAAATCCTTTGTTAGGTGTTGAATGAGGAAAGGATATGATTGTGATTATGACACACGTAGTATACCATTTGTGACACAGACATTTAATAACGGTGGGGGCGTAAACTTTTCGAATTGATGGCTTCACCATAAGCATTAGGAATCCTTGGTTCCAGAGCTTCCTTGTTAGAGCAACACTCTATCAAGGAAATCATGATGAAAATACAACCAACATCAGTATATTACGGAGTACCAATCAGGGTCTGTACAAATCTGCACTGAATAATCAATAAACAAATCTATTGACAATGAAGGTATGAACGATGTACTATTGTGTATCTTATATTGCTATAGAATAGCCAAGTTCATTTTGGATGCAAGTGCTGACAAATTAGTTGATTAAATTATTTATATGTTTTGATCAGACAAACACATAAATGAGTATTTCATCGACTAATTTATTTTATATAAGGGGAATCATTTGATTAGTCTAGCAGTACTAATTAAGCCATTTGTGTAATCGACCTTTCAGTTTGGACGTTTCTGTGAATGACCCGTTGTTTTTTAAACGTTGATTCCAGTAGATGCCTTCTGATTTGTGTCAATATCGTGACAATTAAATAATACATATATATTACGAAACATATCACGGGAAATTTATAAGTGATTTCATTAGGGAATATCGGATAATAGTTGTTGAAAGCTACATGTTGACGGAATAAATCGGTGCATTTCCGTGCTCTTTCTTACACATTTGAAATTATTAGAATGATCAATATATAAAGGTTGGAGAATACCAAAGGTGCAGTCAAAAATGGGCAATCCAGAGAAAGTGGCAACATTGGGTAGACAAAATGAAGAAAAGCAAAACAAAAACAATCCAGAGAAAGTGGCAACATTGGGTAGACAAAATGAAGAAAAGCAAAACAAAAACAATCCAGAGAAAGTGGCAACATTGGGTAGACAAAATGAAGAAAAGCAAAACAAAAACAATCCAGAGAAAGTGGCAACATTGGGTAAACAAAATGAAGAAAAGCAAAACAAAAACACAAAAAAATATATGCTGGACACAACTAACGTAAATAGGACATAAGACCTCCTGCAACCAACTTGAGGTAAAGACGAACCGAACATCGGTTTCATGCGGAAATCGTAACGGACATCACAATACGTAACTCAAAACGTAAAGACTTACTAATATGTAATTATCAGGATGGTCACTACACAATTGCCTCTCGTATATTTGCAAACATTAGACTTTAATGCAACACAGCCTTTGCATGGTTATAAATATGCTTGCTCATGAAGTAGTTTATTTTATGTTCAACAAATCGTGCTATGCTTTAGTTACACAAACGCTTTCTCATATTATTGTTTAGTCATGTACGTCTTAACAGATTATAAACATAAGCATCTCATTTGATATTACTTTCAAATCTAGTACATCTGTCAGTCGCTGGTCATCAACATCCTATTTCAAATAAATAGAGTTTATTGCAGAACACATTACGAAACATTACTCACAAATTTACTTTCTGACATCATGATAAAGATACATGATACTTTCATTATGCTGTTAAGGGATGTTATATGTAATTTTAAAGTAAAATCTAAGTTTGTAGACATTGCTAGGGACAAATATTCTTCCTCATATTCGGTGTATTAATAGACTCTGGTCAGTTCCTGTGAAGACAAGGAAATTAATGTCCGTGGCCCAAATTAGTCCAATTAGTAGAACGATGGATATAGAGATTCTCCTTCTGCTACCAGGAGAATACGATATTTCTACACTCGATATAGTTAATTGTTCAAATTTTAAAGATTTTTAAATTTAACTATCCCGTCAATTTTCTTTAGACGGAATTTAACAACTTGAAAATATTTTTGACGTTTTAACATAGGAGAAACATACCCTCCTTCTGCTACAAGTGAATTATGATATTTCTCCATCTTCGATAGTTATCTCCATTCTAATGTAATCATGTGTATTGCCACATTATTGACAAGGTGATGTAAGCGGTAATCAGCTAATATTCTAAAAAATATTTCATGCATCAATTTAATCACCATGATAATTGAAATTCTAATGTAGTTGTTTATTATTCCTGGTTTGTGATTGGACAATGTTGTAATTTTCACGGTATCAATTCCACGGTTGAAATATCATGAGATATTTTTAAGAATTTTAGCTGATTACCGCTTGTAACGTCATCTTGTCAATAACGTGGCAATACACATGATTACTTTAGAATGGAGATAACTGATAACTGTATCGTATTTGAAAATTTCAAGACATCAATTGTGGATTTAATGTTGTAATTTTTAATGATGAATCAGTCATTTGGCTCTCTTTATAGAGTCAATAATTTACATAAGTACAACTCTGTGTCACATTTATTATGTATTAAGTTCAAACTGAGTATATCTGAATAGATAATTATATTTTCATTTTACGAGAATTAACAAATCCGGCTTCTTTCAACAACAAGAGAGATCCTACGGCGTACCGAACGATGCACTTCCACACGCACTGGTTTACTTCTTATGAAGGAAGATGGTTTGCATGCAAGACGACCGTTTCGGGGTATAGTGGTAAGACCACACCACCATCAGCATATACTGGAGTGTACAAAGGTAAAGTTACAGTGAACTTTTCAAAGGAGAAAAGGCGTATTATTTTTCAGTGAATCGCGGCTCCATGCTTCTCGAGTAGTTTTCATGACCAGGGTATTGGGTGAAGTCGCCGGGAGTGACTTGCCAGGAGTTGCATAAATGAAGTGTAAACCGAGATAACCATCAGCTAGAAGTATCAACTGTACTTTTGTGAAATACAGTATACAGTATGGGGATGAAATCGTGATTTCCTCATGTTGCTGCCATAATTTATGTTACTAAGATAGCGCTCATTCTTGACGGATTTGTGGAATATCCTGTCACAGGTTGTTATTCTAATCATCATCAACTTGATGTTTTCACGTTGTGTAGCTTGTATTCAAGAAAGAGAAGGACATGGCAGGCACTAATATTAGATTTTATAGATTCTGATCGTAATTTGTACTGATTTATAAAAAAAAAAAGGCAAGGTAGAGTTAGAACGTAAGATGAGTTCAATTAATACTAAGTTATGAAGACAAAGCTTTTAGCTTGTGGCTTAACTTGATATCCATTACGAAATGAAGATATATCAGTTTTGAATTACATAATTGCAACATGAACTTGTTTAAAAAAGGAATTACGTAATTGAAATCTGATATGTCATGATTTTGTAATGGGTATTAATCTAAGCTTATATCTTTATTCTCAAAAAACCGACGCATAACATCGGTACAGAGATAACTATTTACAAATATTTACATAAAATAACACTCAAATTAAGAGGTTTGATTTCGTAATTTAGATTGATTATATAATACATTGTGGTGTCCCATATTAAATTTTGTGCTTACTTAGTGAATGTTTGTTAACAATGAGAAGTAATATAGCTGTAAAATTCGAGGATACAACTGCAGAAATTTCTGCTTTCAATGGTTTTTACTGAATTTAATTGTAGGATTAAAAAAAGGAGTGGTCTGTATCATATCCACAATATATTATTGAAATTAACAGTTCCTGAATTATGTAATAATAATTAAAATTAAGGATAGTCTTCCTCGGTCATAGGGGACCTAAGCAGATTTTGGCTATCTTGTTTAGTCCCCTTGGTTGTCTTGCTTCCAAAGACTTTTAAAATATTTGTTTTCCAATCTTTTGTTTTTGAGTTTATCTAATGAAGGTTATTCCAAGAAGGCGTCATGCCCACTAAATTGCATATCTACGGTTTTATTTAGGAATTGAAGGCATTCTTTTGAAGTTTCATTGGGGTATGAAAGCGTTGACCGGAGTACATTTTCAATGAAGCGCGGTAGCGCTTCATGTTGAAAATGTGCTTCGATCAAAGCTTTCATACCCCAATGGAACTTCAAAAGAATGCATTCAATTCTTATAATTATATTTAAATCACACCAAAATTTAACATTGCTGAATTTTTCGTTGTGAATTTTATTTGTGTTAGATTATTTGCTGTTGGAAATTACTACGCCATTGATTGTCTACATCTGACGTCGTCATGGAGGCACGTGCAAGTTCGGGTTTGAGTTTCATTGGGATGTGAAACACCTCTTTTATAATCATGTGACTACTTCATAACCAATCATATTGCAACATTTGAATGAAAAACGGAAGTAATGTAATTATTGTGATAAAGCATGTGTCTTAGAGACCAAACAGAATATTATTGAATCAAAGACATTTCTAGTCTAGATGGAAATCACAAACAGACATTGATATACATTTTGACAATGTTTTGTCAAATGATTCTGTATGTCACAAATGATTTTAAACTAAAATAATCAATTTATATTATTGCATCATCAGCAAGCAGAGGTTTAGTAAAAGTAGGAATAAAAACGCCAGACCTCTGTCACAGATTCAATTTAACATTACACATGTTTTTGTCCTATAGTAATATTCTTCTGGAAACAGATGAAATTATTGCTGGAAGGGAATGAAAGATATATTCAGAGCTATATCTCAAAAATACTATTTTTTTTTATTGAAAAGGTAAATAATTTTCATTATAAGATTTGAACTTGTGATATCATTTACAAAATAGTATATCCTTTGTTGTATTTGGTCACAATGGAACAACTATAATTAGCTTAATTAATATTATTTCTATGAACCTTATCAACCTGATATTATATTTTGCTGACTTGTTCAGGCTCTTTGATTTATCGCTTCCAGAAAAGACTTATTTGGATTTCCTATCTTATGATTTTGGGCGTACCTGATGATAGTTATTCCAGAAAGGTGTCATGAGTACTAACTTTATAACTACGTTTTTATTAGTGACATATACCTCTCATAGTTTGTCCAAGCTGAAGCATTATGAAAAATTGTTTATAGGACGAGTTGCACTAGTGGGGCAAACATTACTTACCATTCTTGATAATCTGAGTTCACCCCCAGTTTCTTTATCTTAAGATTTCTGTGAAGTGTTTTGTAGATCATTGTTTGACCTTTGCACATTGTCTGTCATGATTCGTTTTACAGCTTCTGATTACCCCATTTGATATCTTCAAACCTTTCTTTATTCCACATGTAGAGTGTCTTGATATGTTTATATACTGTATTGTATGTCTTGTCTGTAGCACTATGGCTTGGGTTAGTATTGGTTTATAGTGTTAAAACGACACTTTCAACAATATTTCAGTTATATCGTGGTGGTCAGTTTTATTGGTGGAGGAAACCGGAGTACCCGGAGAAAATCACCGACCTGTCGCAAGTCACTGACAAACTTTATCACATTATGTTGTATCGAGTATGCCTTGTCATGAACGGGTTCAAACTCACAACTTTAGTGGTGATAGACACTGATTGTACAGGTAGTTGTAAATCCAACTATCATACGATCACGACATCGCGACGGCCCATATGATTAAAATGGAAATTTGACGAAATAAAAAACAATATGGTGACTACCATGTTTAGTATCAAATATAGTGGGCACGACACGTTTCTAGAATAACCTTCATAAAGCCTAATAAATTAAGATTTGAGTGCAATAAAACCAAAGTAAAGGAGCAGGCATATCTCACAAGAACTTTCTTAAAATAAATCGTTTCATCTATATATTAGAATATAAGAAATGTATATGCTAAATTTAGACGAAAATAGGTATTCGACTAACGTGCTCACGCACCATTTGTTATTTTAAAAAAAAACCTTATTCTTCGAAATTAAATACTCTTTTGTGACGAATATATCGACAACTATCGCTTTTATTTATACAGTTACACGTAACGTCTATAAAATTGACATTTTCTGGAATATAGACAACGGGTGGCATTTAGAGAAGAGAAAATGAACAAATGACGACTTCAGTTTGGAAAATAATTAAATATAGATTGAGAAGGATTCAAAAGTTCAATAGAGAATATGTGCTAATGATCACTGGACACTTTCTGCCAGACAATGGTTCTATAGAACTTCGTCATTATCTGGTAACCCATATCATTATTGTTGCAGTAATTGAGAACGATCCGGATATCACCAGATTATACTAGCTATGTGAGAGGACAATAGGATTTAGAATTAAAGAAAAATGCGAACGTTCTCCGAGTTGTTGGTATTATATATACAAATACTTTGATATGATAAGATTATATAATGTTTTAGTAGTATTATCGTTGGCAGCAAATGCAATAAAGTGAGTGAGTGATTGATTGTTGTTTAACGCCAATTCAGCAATTTTTCAGCTATATCATAGCGAGAACAAGTTAATTTTCAATGAGATCATGATGAGGTATGCTTTGTTATTGACCAACACGCTGAGTTGGATTTTTATAGTGCTAGCTCACTGAAACAACAGTCAGCGGGTAGACATGTCGTTCCACTCGGACACATTATTCTGATTCTGAGCCAATCAATCTTTATTCTTTCTCCTTAATGCTGCGTGCTTAGCGGAGAATCAACAAATACCAATTTTATAAATCTTTGGTTTGACCCGACCGTAGTTCGAACCAACGATCTATCGCACTCCAGGCGAGCACGCTAACCATCACGCCAATAATGCGGTTCAAATGCAATAAAAACGTTGATATCAAATTTAGTGCGTTTGACACGTTTCTGGAATAACTCCATCAGGTTCGTTCAAATCGAAAGATTTGAAAGCCAAATAATTTAATGTTTTGGGAGCAATAAACCCAAAGGGGCTGAACAGAATAGCCAACATCGGTTAAGGTCACCTTTAGATACCTGAGGGAGGAGAACGTTAGTTTGATCACCTATGCCTGAGGGAGGAGAACGTTAGTTTGATCACCTATGCCTGAGGGAGGAGAACGTTAGTTTGATCACCTATGTCTGAGGGAGGAGAACGTTAGTTTGATCACCTATG
>MJUT01008097.1:127548-174927 GCA_002080005.1 Gigantidas platifrons
TAATCAGAATCCGTAAAAGAGTTTGGAGATACCAAAAAGGTAATCAGAATCCGTAAAAGAGTTTGGAGATAACAAAAAGGTAATCACAATCCGTAAAAGAGTTTGGAGATAACAAAAAGGTAATCAGAATCCGTAAAAGAGTTTGGAGATAACAAAAAGGTAATCAGAATCCGTAAAAGAGTTTGGAGATAACAAAAAGGTAATCAGAATCCGTAAAAGAGTTTGGAGATAACAAAAAGGTAATCAGAATCCGTAAAAGAGTTTGGAGATAACAAAAAGGTAATCAGAATCCGTAAAAGAGTTTGGAGATAATAAAAAGGTAATCAGAATCCGTAAAAGAGTTTGGAGATAACAAAAAGGTAATCAGAATCCGTAAGGGAAAGAAGGACAGACAATATAGTGGCCAAACGAAAAAGGAGAAACAGCAATCTACAAAACACTACACAGAAAACTAAAGATCGAGCCAGACAAACACCATTAAAAATCGGAGGATGAATTCTGGAAGGGTAAGCAGTTCATGAATGATGAAAGGACCCGGAAGGGCATAAGACAAGTGAAGCATATCCGTGCTCATGGTAGCGACCGTAACAATTTCAAAGTGATGACTTCAACTTAGCCAATAGGAGAAGGTTATGCTATTGTATTTCCAAATTGCGCCTTTGAATGCCAACACCTTTCCCGGTTTCGTGGATATCACTTACAATTATAATTTTTAGTGCCTGAAATATACTAGTCAACAAAGAAACAATCAGCAATTTTCAAGATTATGATAATACGATAAATCAAATTAAATTATATCTTTAGTTTGTGAAAAAGTAGACATTGTATTACTGGTTTGCGTTCGCATGGCGAATGTCAGTCACATGCTTAAAGAAATTACAAATAAGGAACAATTTACTTTTTTGTTTGACCTAATAACTGAATTGAGATGAAAGCCGAGTATGTTTTTTTTTGTTTTTTTTTTAGATCTGTTTCGTTTTCCAATCTTTTGGCTTTAAGCGTACCCAATGAAGGTGATTACAGAAACGCGTCGTGCGCACTAAATTTGATATTTATATTTTTATTATTTCTTTGCCTAAATAACAGATACCAAACATCACCATCGCAACGTAAATAAGTTATATAAACAACTATTGGCAACATAAACAATCATAAACAAACTTGACTCGGAATAAATCGCATTTCATCTTAAGTTGGTGGTATTAAGTTAACACAATTACACATCTATATTGATATATTGTCAGATGAATGAGCTACAAAAGATAAATGTTTTCATGTTGACACACGCCGTGAGTGGTTCAGATGAAATATCTTACTTTGATACATTCTCCGATTTGATGTATCGGTTCGATCGAGATGTTGATACATTTTTGTATATAGTTTCTGGCTTAAATATGTACGGTCCTGGAATTAGGAGGGAGATGATCACATGGATCTATTAAAGTACAGTTACACGTTTCGTCAAAGGTAATTGAAACATTTCTATGTGATGATTTTTAATTATTTTGAAATTAGAGGAAATTGTCGCACAAATACGTCAGAATGGAAACAGATGAGGTCTAGTCCCAGTGGGATGGTGATTTATAGTACAGACGACATATAGAGAATATAGCAAAGTGATTATGGAAACTGTATGTAACGTTAGCAGACCACTTATTTTGCTTTGTCATTATAGATATATGTATTGTATAATTTTCTAATTAGTGCAATAATTAGTGCAACTAAACGACGATATCCTATAAATATTAAAATATATATCACCTCATTTCAATAACGTGTATCTCGTAAAAATGTCGACATGTTGAAAATCATAACAGAATACGAAAATTATTGAATGTGTGTATATGTTGTAATGTGCCACTACTGCACAATCAATTACCCGTCTTGTTTATGATTTATTGATTTGTAATGATACGGGTGCTTAGCGCCAATTTCAATAATATTTCAGTCTTAAATCGTGCCATTCAGTTTAATTGATGAAGGAAACCAGAAACCCTGTTAATCACTCTACCGCCTCCCCATAAAACAAACAAACAAATCACTATTGTCTATATAACGCAATCTTCAATAATAGTTTAGCTTTATCATTTAGTTGATTTAGTTTCCAGAAATTTTAACTATTAATAGTGGTATCCTTTATATATAGTATGCATTTGGTTTGTTTGCAAGTCAAATATCTAAAGGTATGCTAAACTCGTAGATACAGAGTTCATATATTAGTGGTAAACTTTATACTGAACCTATTACGAACTAAATGTGTCTATTTCCAGTCTGTTTATACACAATGTTCGATTCGTTCTTTACCTCCAGTTGCTTGTAGGAGGGCTCATGTCTTATTTATGTTATTTGTATTTGCTTGCGTTTAGATGTGTCCAACACATATTGTTTTGTGATTTTGCTTTTCTTCGTCTTGTGTACACACTGTTGTCAGTTTCTCTCCATTATCTATTTTTGATTGCCCCTTCGGTATTTTCTAATGTTTATTTGTACAATAATATTGTTCAATATGTACAATACCTGATTACTATTCTGGTGACTTGTTGGTGGGTCAGCAATACGTTGTTGCTGAATCAGCCGTACGTTGTTGATGAAGCATATACCTAATAGCACCATATACAACAATGTTGTCAGAACTGATACAACTAGTTACTACCTGTAGCTTAATTGTCAATTACAATGAAACCAAAGGGAACACATACTAGACTGATCCTGTTTGTAATATATTTGATGTTAGTAAATATTAAATTCTTCAGTCTAATATAACATGTTGCGAGCATCTGGTCTTACTGCCGATATCTATATATTACCTATATTTGCTTTGTCTATAAAATTGTGATGACAGCATGAGTCCTTCTAATTATTTATGTTTTAGTTATAGTGACAACTGGAACCTTTGAACCGTAATGAAAGCGGGAGGTTTGGCGCCGTAAAATCTGAAATGCCTGTACCAAGTCAGGGTCATTACGGTTTTCCCAGTTTTCCGGTTGTTGATTGATTTTGTTTGTTTATATACTTATGAGTTTTGCCTTTCCCTTTGGAGGATTGTTCGGAGTTCGGTAATTTTGTTATTACCCTTATTTAGTGCTAAAGTCTCTGTCAACCATATGCACTGATACAAACCAATTACTCACACTCCTCGCATGTCTAGTACGTGTGCATATCCAGGTTCCTGTCACACATTAATCAGAGCCTTGTTGAAATTGAAATTTAATACCCTGCATTAATATTAATTAAATCTGTTTAATATCTATTTGATTAATACTTTCACACTTAGTATCATATTGTATTTCAGAGTAATGTCTTATTAAATAAATACTATACCAGCTGTCGTTATTACAGTTATTGCCCGACTGGAATTATATGTTGATCAAATTTATTTCTTTTCATTCGCAAAATGTCATATAATTTGTCTACATTACTAAAGAAAAATATGTATTTTGAGTTGAATCAGCTCGTATTATATTATGAAGGTGCACCATTATTTTTGTTTTAATTTTGGGATTGTCTTGTGGCGTGCAACTTTACAATAATCAAAGCAAATTGTATATCATTATTCTACTAAATGCTTAGAAAACATAGCTAGGTGAGGAAGAAGGTAGAAAATTAACAAAGAACAACAACAAAAAACGTGGGGTTAAATAACAATTAATGAATGAATAAAGATTGGAGAACTGGAACTCGCAAAACATATCGGGGATCATAACAACTACCACGTGGAGCAGGAACTGTTAATCCTTCTGGAGCACCTGAGTTCATCATCGGTTTTAATGGGGTTCGTGTTACTCGATCTTAAGTTTTCTGTGTAATATTTTATGGATCGTTGTTTGTCCTTTTACTTTCGGCCATTGTGTTGTCTTGTCTTTTGATTACCCTTTTGGTATCTTTAAATTTTTCTCTTTTTTTCTGACAGAAAATGTCAACATGTCTGCTCCATGTATGACACCCGTCGTGTATAATAACGAGCATATATTTTACGAAGATATCGTCGTTCACACTAACATACTTACATTGACATACTATTTAGTATACTGTTTAGCTTAAATTTACTGTACACTAACATGTAGTTAAACTACAATGCAAAGCAAACGGCAGTGATGAACCCGATATAATTTTTTACATGTAATGAAATGAAAAAACAAAGCAAAAAACACACTGTCGGAACAGTTCTGAAATCACATTTATAATGTATATCTACGATGACAACACTGCCTACCATATACAAGAGGGACCTTCGTGGTCGTATTCGTATGGTCTTGGATTTGCAATTATGTATGCATTCAGTGCCTATCACCACTAACGTTGTGAGTTCGAATCCCACTCAGGCGAGGAGTATTCAATATAACAATATGTGATAAAGTTTGTCAGTGACTTGCGGCAGGTCGGTGGTTTTCTCCGGATACTCCGGTTTCTTCCGGAAGTTGAAGGTGCTAATAAATGTGAGTTTTAGATTATAATCTCGAGTGTTTATATTTCAATAATATATACGTTTTAATGGGAAAGAAGAGGAGACCTTTCAGAAACCACAGACAAACTTTACCTATAAAATCAGTCAATATCACACACGAGTGTATCGAATACACCTCATCATTGCTACATTGCAACTATGAATTCCGACTTCTGCCAGATAAATGATGATGATGAAATGAATTTATCTTAAACTTATTCCGTCGTGGTCGTGATCATATGGTAGTTGGATTTACAACTACCTGTGCAATCAGTGCCTATCACCACCAAAGTTGTGATTTCGAATCCAGATCAGGCGAGGAGTACTCGATACCACATTATGTGATAAAGTGTGTTAGTGACTTGCGGCAGGTCGATGGTTTTCCCCGGTCATTCTGTTTTCCTCCACCAATAAAACTGACCGCCACGATATAACTGAAATATTGTTGAAAGGAGCGTTAAACACCAGAACCCACACTTACCCTTAAGCTTATTCCATAACTGTAGCGTTGTTTTACGATATGATTTCAGATTGTTATAGGGATAGACAGTTACCAAGAAGGAAGTGAAGTCTTGGAAATCAGATGTTGTTTTTATTTAACAAATATTTAAATACGATATTGAGATGTTATTTGTTTTTGTTTTACATTCGACATTGTACAAATAAACTGATACATCCTTAAAGGCGTTAGTAAATTAAATAAATTGAAAATGGTTTATATACTATGTAATTGTCCATGACATGAGATATAGACATTACTGATTGAATGTCTGGCTCAGCTGTACTTAGTATTTTATTAATTTACCCATAACCCTCTCCTGTAGATTAGTTTGCAGAAAGGTCATACTTAAGAAAACAACTCGATAGCATAAAATACATCCCTAATAAATATGAAGACATTCACCGACCCTGCTATGTTATTGTCTATGCTTTTGTGATATTATGTGGTCTTGTTAAGTGGAAACGAATATGTGCAGGTTTTTCTTATTTATCGTAGTAGCGTTAACCAAACGTGGATATTATAAAGCTCAAAAGACTTGGTGGAGACTTTAAGTTCTAGATCTTAGTATGTTTGTAACAGCATTAAAATGTTTGATTTCTGTACCTTATATACCATCATTCCCATTTCGCTACTAAAATATAGAATTAAAGAATTGATTCAGCGTTGCTTCTCAAAAAAAGAACGGAGAACAAATGTATCATTATCTTGTTATTGGTAGATACAAATCATACCTGGTCAAAAGCCATTCAAAATCTAATAATAAACACAAACAGGACGAGATCATTCAAATATTAGATTAATTTATTCGAAAACATATTGGTCATATTTGGTGGACGGGTGTTTCTACAAACGATTGGTATTCCAATGGAAATATATTGCGTACCGATTTGTTGCTACATGCTTATGAGACAGACTTTCTTCAATGGCTTCTTAGAAATTAGTCCAGACCTTTAATTCCAGCTTCCGCTATATAGATGATGTGCTGACACTAAACAATATTCAAAAAGATATACTGATACTCAAAAAACCTGCTTCTTACCTTGACCTTTAAATCAACAACGGAGGAAGATTAAAACAAAAACTCTACGACAAACGCGTTGACTTCACTTTTCCAATAGTCAACGTGCCCCTTCATCATTAGCAGTATTCCAGCATTACTAGCATATGGAGTTTACATTTCACAGCTCATACGTTAGAGTTTATACACAGTACAGTGATTTTCCGGACAGAGTTCAGCTGCAGAAGCAAATGTTACGTTGTTCCTATGCTGAAGTCGTCGTTACAAAAACTATACGGTCATCTTCACAATCTGGTTGACCGTTACGAAATATCTATATCTCAAATGACAATGGATTTGTTACTTTTTACGTAGCTGATTTCTTTCCTCTATCACTGCCAAGACTATTACCGGTCTTGACTGTATATATGAGTAACACATGGTGAGGACGATGTTCGGTTTGTCCTTGCCTCCAGTTGTTTGTGGGAAGGCTCGAGTCTTGTTTGTTTGTTTGTTTGTGTTTGTTTACGTATGGTGGTGAGTGGCGTGTGTTGTGTTTGTTTACGTATGGTGATGAGTGGCGTGTGTTGTGTTTGTTTACGTATGGTGGTGGGTGGCGTGAGTTGTGTTTTTGTTTTTCTTCGTCTAGTGTACCGTATGTTACCCAATTCTCTGGATTGTCAATTTTTTATTGCTCCTTCGGTATTCTCTGACGTTTATTGATATATGTATTGCTATTAGAGAATTAGAGATCCAGTTATCAAGAGGCGAAGATTTGAATCCCATTAACCGATTCAACCCCGCCACACTTGAGTGCATATCCCAAGCCATGACCTGGATTTTCGACGTAATATGTCGTGGTCTTTTTTTATGTTCAATGAGTTGAGGTGAGATGTGATGCTTGGTTTTGTTGAGGTGAGATGTGATGCTTGGTTTTGTTGAGGTGAGATGTGATGCTTGGTTTTGTTGATAATTGTTTAAATTTTTTCCATAAATTCTGACTACCTCTATTGGACTACCTCTATTGGAAGATATTTCGAAGATAGGGGAATCAATATTGCTTATTATGGTCGGCTTGCAAAACAACACTGAATGTACCAACAATACATATATCAAACGAAATAATATATACTGGACAGCAAGTAGTTTTTCAATTCTAGTCACTTTCTGGACAATACACCAGTTTTCAAACGAATGTTATTTTGAAAAACAAAATGATAAGGTCGCATTGAGAACATTGGCGAGAATCGATAATTGGCGATAACTATTCGATAATCAGTATATCAATCACAGCAAAATATTGTTTAATCTACCTGCAATTGATTGACTATTAACATAGCAACATACATATGTAGCTGCAAAAACTAAATAACATATTGTTATATAAAAGTAGTGTAACCACTTTCATCTTGATATATAAATGATTGATATTTTAGTTTAAATACATTTAGCCCTTAAAACATATGCATGGAGGATTGAACAAGCATATGAAAAAATTAATCGGGCTCTAGTAAATAGCAAAAATACATTTAAGATTTATGTACAGATACAGACGGCTGCTGACTGTTTCAAAAGTATCAGCNCTTGGTTTTGTTGAGGTGAGATGTGATGCTTGGTTTTGTTGATAATTGTTTACATTTTTTCCATAAATTCTGACTACCTCTAATGGAAGATATTTCGAAGATAGGGGAATCAATATTGCTTATTATGGTCGGCTTACAAAACAACACTGAATGTACCAACAATACATATATCAAACGAAATAATATATACTGGACAGCGAGTAGTTTTTTCAATTCTAGTCACTTTCTGGACAATACACCAGTTTTCAAACGAATGTTATTTTGAAAATCAAAATGATAAGGTCGCATTGAGAACATTGGCGAGAATCGATAATTGGCGATAACTATTCGATAATCAGTATATCAATCGCAGCAAAATATTGTTTAATCTACCTGCAATTGATTGACTATTAACATAGCGACATACACATGTAGCGGCAAAAACTAAATAACATATTGTTATATAAAAGTAGTGTAATCACTTTCATCTTGATATATAAATGATTGATATTTTAGTTTAAATACATTTAGCCCTTAAAACATATGCATGGAGGATTGAACAAGCATATGAAAAAATTAATCGGGCTCTAGTAAATAGCAAAAATACATTTAAGATTTATGTACATATACAGACGGCGGCTGACTGTTTCAAAAGTATCAGCATTAAAGTGATATATTCATATATATCTAATTCTTATGCTCGGAAATGTGTAAGCTAATGGGAATGCAAATGATGAAGGTGCTCTTTTAACTATGAACGTATATGGTGGGATTGTTCAGGAGACGCTTCGTGCGTACAGAGTTGGATGTATTTATCACTATTATCTCAAATGTCAAGAAGAAACGATTTCATTTCACATTAATAAAATAAACAAGATCTTTGACTCTTTATATATTTGTGTCCATTGTACAACCATACAATTGTTTAATGGTGTATTTACGGAGGGAATATTTATCATGTATATATGTCGACTATTTATTAAGAATTCCTGCTACTGGCAGTATAAAACTCTCCTGTTGTTATAATTGACATGAGTATGTTATCCATTCTAATGGAATTTTATACATAATACCATTGGCTAAACTTACAATTAACACATCTTAGAGTCTTTCTACTTTGAATAAGCTGTTATATTACATTCGAAATGTTGATAGATATAAATAAAACCGAAAATAAGAACATGGCTTACACCAAGAACTATATTAATTGGGAATTTGGGTACATTTGGAACGCATAGATAGTGAAATAAAAAACCTAAGAAAGTCTACGTTGTAGTCTGGAAGCGGACACATGACGTCATGTCTTTACTGTTACTTTATGGATTAAAAGTGTCCATTACAGTTCGTGGAATTTAAGGACATGTCAAGGTTATGATCAATTAAATAGCTCAATCGGAACAATCTTAAGTTGCGATTGTAAAACCAGCTATTGATGTCGGCATAGCTTAAAAAAATAGAACACAGTTATATTCTCCTTACCTGTCTTCTTAAAAAATAATTACCACTGTATTGTTTTTATGAAACATTTTTATCACACCTCAAATGCTGTTCGCTTGACGTTCAACAATAATCGATCAATCAATCAATCAATCAATCTAGTTTGTCAAATTGGAATTATACAAACACAGGTTCCGAACAATAATATATTGATACATGTTATACTGGAATTATGGGAAAGTATCGATTTAGAGTAGCTCGCTGTATCAAGGAGTCTACTATTTACAGTAAATACACACACGGAAACAGGAGGAACGTAGCATATCCATTTCAGAAGACAATGCAGCAAACATGGACGACCCGATTAGAAAACCAGTAAATAGTACATAAACAAAGTAGTAACTAATTATATGACAAAATGATCGCACGATAAAGCTCCCACAAAAAAAAACAACGAGAGTCAATATTTGACAGCTGTAGTGAAGTATTTTTTCGAAACCAGTCAGACAAACAGCTACCCACCAGTTGGAAATATGCTTGTAATCAAATGAAACACTAACATTCTGTATGGATGACAATGATCAGCCTGTAGAAATAACTTAAGCTTATGTTTTTGCTAATCTTTGTTTTGCATGTTTGTTTATTTGTTTGATGCTGTTTAACGCCACTTTCAACAACATGTCAGTTATATCGTGGCGGTCAGTTTTATTGATGGAGGAAACTGCAGATAACCACCGATCTGGCCCAAGTCACCGACAAACTTTATCACACGATGTTGTACACCTCACGCTAACCGAGAGAAGAAGTCACAACTTCACTGGTAATAGGCACTGGTTGCATTGGTCGTTGTGAATCCTACTACCATACGACCATGGTCACGATGTCACCTCTTTGTTTTGCAATTTCACCAACAAGGATATACCTCTATATAATCCTAATATGACAACACGGATCTAAAATAGCGTATGAACTCCTATATAAACTCTCCATATTTTAGGTAGGGGATTTAGTAATATTCCTCCTAGAGAAAAGAAGCGGGAACGGAGCTGGAAAAATAATGTATTAAGGTGTTAAGCTTAAAGCTAATTCCTCTCCGCCTGTATCAATCCAGGAAAATGAGCGATCATTTATTTGTGTGTTAGGAGCACCCATTTCACCTATTATTTTTGATAGTGGATTTTGGAACTGTCCCGTCAGTTTTTTGTTTTGGGGAAGGGGGGTTTCATTTTATTCTTTGAATAAAAGGAGCAATTTTTTCTTAAGACAAAATATTTGATTTAACTTTTATTTCAAACTTTTGAAGACTTTCTGTCCGTTGCCATTGTTGTAAGTCTTGTTGAATATTCACGTCCATAATGTTTCTGAAAGATCATTATTTCGATTCCTCGTCTGATATTTGTATTGAACCAGCCGTACACAAGTGGATTTATACACACTGATAGCATCGCAAAGGCATGAGTAATTGTATGTAACAAAGTGAAATTTATTCCCTCAAATATTTTATAATTCACATCCGCAAGCAGATTTATTACTGCCCAGGGAAACCACGTGATTACAAATGACAGAGAGGCTGAAGTCAACAACACAACATTCTTTCGATGACGCATGACACTTCTCGGATGTTTTCGATGACTTGTGAAACATGGAGGCTGTAATCTGAATTTCAAGCATATGAATTTACAAATTAAGATATGAAGACCTCCTACTACACAGAGAGGTAGTCCAAATTGAATAATCAAAATAAGAACTGCATAAAATGTTCTAAAGAAATGTGATTGCCAGTGTTCCATACAAATATTTAAATATAAGTTATTCCCAGGTATTAACTCGTAAGAATCGACACCGTGAGATATGAACATAGGCAAGGCTAAGGCAAACGAAATCATCCATAATGTTGGAAAAGCATACACTAAATTAGACTTTTTCGTTGATCTGCTTGGACATTGTACGATGGCGTAATATCTGTCTATAGCAATACCAACGACTGTGAATGTAGAAACAAATACGTAAACGGCCTGAAGTGTAGGTACTAGTTTACACATAATATCACCAAGTGGCCAGTTCTTTGTTAGAAGTCTTACGCCGGTAAATGGAATGCTAAATACGCATGTGAAAATGTCGGAAACAGCTAAATTAAGAATGAACAGATTTTGCCGGGATTTGACATGCTTCCTCAAGATTACGCAACAAATCAACACATTTCCGGTTAATCCAAATACCACAAGTAGACTAAATATTAGTATGAAAATACCCTGTGTAGTATGCTCAAACCATGATTGTGATTGTTGGTCAGCTGTTATTTGTAGATATTGTTCCAGTGAGAAATTGAATGTGTTGTAATGCTGATTAGGTAAAGACGTATTCATTGCCAGTCATTCGTCTTTGTCTGAAATAGAAAAATGATTAAATGATTAAACTGATGATTTAATTACAACTGCAATAAAGATTGGATTAAAATAACACATACGATTGACTTAATTTAACACATACATCACCTACCGACGGATTATCATACGAAAGATGTATATATACAGAAATATTATAGGAAACGAATATTTCTGACGCATGCATATACAAATTTTGCAGGCAACTAGAGACATACACTTTTATGATGTTCTTTTCCTGAAATTTCACTGTATCGATCATTATATTCTTTAAAACAAAACATAAAATTCCAACAAAGTAAAACAAATGAAATACAAGACAACACATGAGCAATAGGGGAAATTATAAAAAAAATGTTTTAAATGATTTAAACTCGTCTTGTGTAAATTCACCAGCCTTATAGCTATATATACAACATGAATCAAATGAAAATGAAACAAAACTACTACTATATCGTCAGAACAGTAACAAAATATAATCGACAAACCGACGAAACAGAGGCTGCCACTAATGGGACAGAAACTGCTTACCCTTTTAAAGCACCTGAGCTCTTACCTGGTTTTTAGTGGGGTTCGTGTTTGTCCCTTTCTCGTTTTTTCTTTCGGCCATTGTGTTGTCTGTCTTTCTGCGACTTAAGCTTTGGTATCATCAAACTCTTCTTCGTGTTACTGGAAATTGCTTTGTTTTTTAGCTACCGTAAAGTGCTAATATCAGTGAACATTATATAAATACGGGAAGTTATTTTGCTGTAATAATGTCATGATGAACCTCACATTAGTTTAATCACAGGATGTATTAACACGTAATAAATTATGTGGTTCCCAAGAGACGTGTTGTGGGCCTTGTAATGAATTGTCAAATCTCATTACATAATTCTAAACGTCCTCGATACTGACAGATTATTAATTGAAATCTCCGTAACATGAAACAATCAGTTGTGTAACATAATTGATTCTGGTACAAGAAGATAAAGTAATGGATTAATTACTTATACGTATTCTTACAAAACATATTGAATTATGAAATGAAAATGGGACTAACATTTTAATTATTAACATGTCGTACAACGTGTTACATAATTTCACTTGATATGAATATCAAATAAAGCAAACGTGACAAAATATATCATGCTTCGGAGCATCTGAGTTCACCCCGATTTTATGTGGGGGTTCCTGTGGCTCAATCTTTAATTTTCTGTGTAGTGTTTTGTAGATCATTGTTTGCCCAATTGTAATGTGTTCTTCAATTTATCCTTATTCAAACTCTTCTTGAGATTGTCAAATTTATGTAGACAATAATAAGTTAAAATATACACAAATTATCTAGCAGAATACATACGCATAATGTACATAAATATTGTGTTGGTACAACTGTCATGTCGAGTCATGTTAGTAAACTGTATCAATACGAGACGCATACCGTGGAGTATTGATGTGGTTTATGCAACTGACGTGACATGATTCCAACAATTGTACCAGCAAATTTCTGAATATAAAACTTTTACTTAACATCCCATAAGGCAAAAGAGGGCAATACTGTTAGATTTCATTATTATATTCATTTTTAACAAATAATATTAAAAATAGTTCTAGACGTCACAGATTGTGTTATGTCACGTTACAACTTTCACTCATCAATAACTATCACTGTCCAAATATACAAAGCATTTGCTCTACCTTGATTTAACACGAAATATTTGGCCTGAAGCGTAACTGATGATGGTACAGTTCTATGCAACCTCAAATGATCGTACTAAGCGTTACTTTGAAGTATTATCCGATGGGATTTTGTATTTAGTAACGAAGACGTCATATGGGCTTTCCGCATTCCAATCTGATGACGCCACGAAAGTAGAACCGACAAAAGTACACCTTGCATCACATACATATACGTTATAAGGTTTTGTATCTGATGGGTGGTGACTAATGGCTAAAATTCGGGATTTCAATAGAATCCATATGTAAGTATAAACTCATACAAGTATATCATTACAATATGAAGCTGAGCGACAGTGAGACATACAACTACAAAGTACGTTATTACATTAATAGCTACTTTACAAAATAAATGCTAATACAGGTTAACATTATGTGCTATGAAACATTCGTATTCCCTGTTTTAGCAAATCTATGAAGGCTAAAATACTCGTATCCTATACCGTAAGACCTTTTAATGACACTATGTTCCACTTCTGGTTTCCTTTAAGCGTGTCTAATTTGTAGAATCATTGCACGATTGCATGCAGATATTATCCTTCAGGTCGGCTTAGAAAGAAATATTCGAAGGCCAATTAATTTGAATCAATTATCTGTTTAAGTAGTTCTAACGATATAAAGAGCTATTGAAGGCTGATTAGAGACAATGACACCAATATGGTTAAGAAAAACAATCTATACAATACGAATGCTAGGGTTGATATCCTTACAGAGTGCTTTTAAAACAGTTAAAACGTATTATGTCACTTGCGTACAGATTACGAAAGATGGTATTGGCATTCATAGTTTAGGTTCAAAGTTGAATATTGTTTCATCACATCTTTCTTACGATTGCGTTGTGTACTACGTAGTAATTTCTTCACATTCAGAATTATAATAAACACGTAGATATCAAATTTAGTGGGTACGACGCGTTTCTAGAATAACCAGGTGCGACTCAATACCGAAAGATTGCATTTGTTTGCATTATTATGCATTTCTAACAAAGAACCAGCATCATTAACATATCAAATAAACATACATGGATACCAAGTACCCTCTCCAAGGATGACATTCTAGACAATAACATGTCTGTTCTTAAATCATTCGGCATTATAACGCAGATGTTGACGTGAATTATAGCTTACACATGACATTAGGACAAACAATTATACTGAAGAATTTGAAGATATCAAAGGGATAATCAGAATTCGTAGATCGAAGAAGGACAGACAACATAATGGCAAAAAGAAAAAGGACAAACAAAGATCTACAAAACATAAAACTAAAGATCGAGTAACACGAACCCCACTTAAAACCGAGGGTGAACTCAGGTGCTCCGTTCATTAAGGTGCTCAGGGAACCATTTTCTGTTCTGTTTCTCAGTTTCTTGCGCAATTCGAAGAGGGGCTTCAAAGACAAATTTAACAAGGTTACATGTCAAATGACATTCATAAAATATGGATTTAAACAATTTCTAAACATTACCCTCTTATTTCTAAATCTGTTTTTCACGAAGTACATGATTATACCATATTCAGATGCTGTAATATTAATTTTTGACGTCAATTGAGTAGTATTTCAAGCATACATATCATTAGAACAGGAACGGGGATATGTAACTGAATATATAGACAATGTATGTATATTGTATTTATCCTGTAATATCAAAAAGCCACAAACAACTGCTAAATGTCTGAAAATAGCAGACAAGCATCATTCTCATCGCTTTGTGATGATGTCCTCTGAGAAGTCCGCGCTTATACATTTGCCGTTTTCTGTCCGTTGCTCAGCACGAAACAGGTGCCAAAAATAGATATCTTAGTCAATAAACATATTTCACAAAAATATCCAGTCAATGCAATTTGACTTCTCACGTAGAGCCAGTGCAGTATAATATCAAAGACAATAATGTTTAACAGTTACTTTGTAATGTCAGTGGTACTCCATGAGTAGGTTTCCCTCATCGCTAAAACTGACCACTACTATTTAATAACTATTGATGAATATTGCCTTAAACATCCATAGAAATGATCTTTCAGTACCAAATAGTGGATTTTTGTGTCGTCTTTGTCCTCTATATAGGTACCAGATGGATATTATATTATATTTGTTTGTTCCTCTACTGACTTTTCTTTTAATACGCTACGTATGTGGATTGATCGTTTATTTGCATGTTTCAGTAAAGTGAACATGAAACACATAAAAATAACAGCATAATACGTTATTTCACAGTGCTTTCAATATGAGTGATATTTAATATTGCTAAAAAAAACATAGAATCGCATCGGTGGCGTAATGGTTATCATGCTCGCCTTGAGTGCAGTATATCGTGGGTTCATCGGTGGCGTAATGGTTATCATGCTCGCCTTGAGTGCAGTATATCGTGGGTTCGAGCCTCGATCTGGTCAAACCAAAGACTATACAATTGGTATTTGTTACTTCTCTGCTAAGCACGCTTCATGTAGGAGAAAAGGGAAAGACTGGTTGGTTCGGAATCCGGATACTGTGTCCGAGTGGGTGACATCATACATGTATATCCTATAATAAGTAAGCGTATTGGTCTAGTACAAAGCGGACCTCATCATCATTTCATGGAAATTAACCTGTTCTCGCCATGATATTGCTGAAAAATTGGTGAGTTGGCGTTAAACAGCAACTATCATTCACTAACTAAGAAAACGTATATGTCTCGAGTAATGCGCTCGACGTGTTTCTGGAAAACATAACCTTCATCGGATATATTCATACTCAAAAGATTGGAAAACCAATAAAATACAAAAGTAGTTTTGGAGCAAGGGTTTTAAGTAGAGCAGGTAAAAATCGGTGAAGGTTATCTATATATATTCCTGGAAGTTATTGACTTTAGTTGTAATAAACATATTTATCCGAATCTTCTTTCATTAGAGTTAATATTTTGTCATTCCACTAGAGATAAAGTATTTTACATGTTTCCAATACCTCGTTGTTTTAAAAATTGTTTATTTCTAATTTTCTATTGAAATCAATTTCCGGTAAAAGAGTAGAAAACATGTTGGCGGTTATAACATGACTACTCGAATGAGCAATTTTCCAAATCAATGGATGTTAAGCATTTAGATTTACAATTATGTTACAAATGTTGTAAAAAGGCCAATCAATGAAGGCTTGGTTCATTCTAACGTTTTGATTTATTTATTTATTTTCAACAGCAATTAAAACTAATACATGGGATGAGAAAAAATCAACAGAAAATATTACTTTTTATTTATCAGAAAAGTATATCTAGAATGATGTTGATTTTAGATAGACACTGTAATTAATAAGCTAAATTCTACAAAATAAAATATAGGGACAGATGCACAAACATTCACGAGAGTGAAAGGCAATGCTATATCGTTGATACGTTATTGTAGAACTTGTGGTTCCTATCTTGATATCCCTGATAAGGGGTTGCTGCTTACAAGAATGCTACTGAACGTTAAGAAATATATCTGTGTAACAAATGAAAATTGATACGTTCCTTTGGTCGTCATCACAATCGAGTCCCTTCCTTATTCATGACTTATTACCAGATTTGCAGCAAGAGTAACTCGACGTTTTACTGGGGTTCGTGTAGCTTAATCTATAGTGTAAGGCATAGTGTTTTGAATATCATTGTTTGTCTGTGTCCGACGTATTTTGACCATTGCATTAAATTATTCTTTGAATACGCATTCTGTTTACCATTTCGGGATCCTCAAACGTTTTGTTTACCGAATATTGTACCCATACTGTAAATCTTGTAATAGAGCAACGTTTGCATGTATGTTCGTCATTTTACAATGCTACTCACATGCATATTTCATAAGATGCTTGAAATTATTTACCAAATGAAAGAAAACAGAACAGATTGTACAGGACGTAATATTACAAACACAAAGTTGAAACAAATAAGAGCAATTTATAGGAGAAATAAAACTTCCGTGAATACCACGTGTTAGGTAGAAAAGAATATCCCTTTATTAAAACGGCTATGATGACATATTCTAAAATATCGTATCATTTGGGATAAAAGGACCACGTATGAATTATTGAAGATTTTATCCAAGGAGTAAATACTAAAATAGAAAGTAGCAACAGTAAATAGGACACAGTCCCAACAGACAAACAAACTCACTGTAGACCAAACACAAACAGATATAAACTATATCATTACATGCATGTGTTGCAAATACACGTATGAGTTAATGAATTGAAAGAAGAAAAACAACTTATACCAATACAATTAACAACAATGCAAAATTTACAAGCTTACAATTCTTCATCGATATTTCAGTCAAGTGGACTTTTCTGAACTCAACTTATATCCTTAAAATGGCAACTGACCAATCACAAACATCCGGATAGATAAAACAACACTAGTGAAACGACCATATATCGGACAACATGAACTCCCACAAAACTATGAAGTTGATAAGGTAAGATTCCCCGATTTCCTCGATGTATAGGACTTTCCAAACATTTCTTGTTTAAATAGTATGCATATAGTTCATATCCGGACAAACAATGCAAAGTTCTGTCAGTTACACGGATAAAAAGTCTGCAAGCAGTTGAAAGACGAACTTTCCCGAATGAACGGACATATTCAAGATGACGACCATAAATCTGTTTGAACCGATGACTTCATATTAGATATTCGTAATCACTGAACAAGTTATTAATTTGACCGACGCCGTCTCCTATTCAAAATAATGGTAGATGAAATAGACTCTAGAATATCCTTTCAACTGGAATACTGATATCACATATACGAGAAAAAGTGAAAAAGACAATAATATTAGTAATACATCAAATGTAGAATGCATAATGGTATTTGCATGAATGCTTCACCCGTATTTAGTTTTCTTGTAGACAACCCCGCATCGGTAAAATATAATGCTATGCACCAAATGACAACTCAAGGACAAACGCACCAAGCTATAGCGTTTCTCGACAGCGGTAAATATTATCGCTTAAGTGGTGCCAGCAGTCGCTTCACATTTGTTTTAGTGAATGAGATATGCTCAGTGTGGAGGCCACTACTGTGACTATGACATGTGAAAGAGCAATACATGCGCTGTTCCTGTACTTTAAACTGTGTTTAATTGCAAAGTTGGATAGTTTCTTATGTTCATTACATCCATATCCTTTCTTATTTATAAAACAATCACGTTTATCGTACATTTAGATCCCAATTATCCATCTGTGAATGATTTATGAAACATGTTGAAATATTAAACAGACATGCTTACATACGTTTAATTTCATGCTTCAAGCAATACACGAGATGTCGAAGGATTTATAGATCATATGTGATATCAAAGAATCCAACGAACATATTATCGTTATTCTTATTATCGTTTATAAATTTTTTTATCATAAATTCCGCATTATATGAATATAAAAATATTAAGTCAAAAGTAAGTATGTACAATTCGTACATGTTAGGAATATCGATATCGACCACCTAACTAATGTTGTATTACATTTTCACTGTTATCGTTGGTATGTATTGTCATGAGGTAATGGTGTTTATTTGTTATATATGCATATAATTCAAATCGTGACAAACAGAAAGCAAGGTACTTCCAGTTACATGAAGAACAAGTCTGACATTGCACCTAACTAATATTGTGTAAGATTTGATGTGTTATCATTAGTATGTATTGTCATGAGTTAATTGTGTTTCTTTCGATATTAATGTTTATTGTACCCGAGTACATCATATTTTCCGGTACTCTTTTTGTGTATTATAATAATATTCGTTGATGAGTCTTGTGTGACGTTAGATGAATTGTTAATAAAACATATTTGTCTGCATGTACCCATAATTAAGAAGTATTGTGGAATTGGTTTCTTATGTACAAAAGAGCATAAACAAGAGGAAATGTATTGTTGCGTGTGGAGATAAATAAAATAAACACGCCAATCATACTCCTGACTCATATATACCATGTTAGTGCAGTGACTTAAGCATAAAGTTTATGTGTACGAGGCTTAACAACTGGACAAAAGGCGACGTACATCGAGCCTCATGCTTGTTATGAATGGTTGCAGTAGTTTCTAATAAATAAACTTGCTAGGAATGGTTCCAATTGATTCTACGACATAATTGTCAAAAGCTATCAATTATCGTTCATATTTTACTTGCGAGAATGGGAACGTTCAACTACATAACCGTTCCCAAACCACATGATTTACGTATATGATTAATTGTTCATTGACTTGTATTCAAGATATATATATATATAGCTGTAATATTACTCATTAGACATTAAACAATAATCAATCATTATTTCATGTACATTCAAAAGTAGTAAATAAGGATGCATATACCGTCAATTTAGTGGAGCAGGAACTGTTTACCCCTCAGTAGCATCTGAGTTCATCCCCAGCATTTTTGTGGGATTCGCTCTCCTCAATATTCAGTTTTTGTCTGTATTGTATTTTGTGGATACAATTTTGCTGGTCGTTTTACCTTTATCTGTTTGGCCATTGCATTGTATGTCCGTCGACTTGCGCCATCTGATTACCCCTTTGGTATCTTCAAACTTTTCTTGCAAACAGGCGAATAATCAAAAACAATTATATTCGTTGGAATATATTTGAATATCTTCAAACCTTGCATAATGTAATCTGTTACCATGCCAACCGTTATTAATCACAAAGCGATGCTAATTATGTGATAATTAGAGGCTTACTTTTAATGCTTGTATCCAGCAATAAATAGATCTACATGGTAGGTATTTACCATTCGTTAACTTCATACAGTAGTTAATATTCTGTTGTCCCAACATAATATTTTGTCTTATTATTAGAACAATGTTGAAGCTTTGATCTTTAGAGTACAGTTATTGGTAAACAAATACTGTATGCATTATTTTCTTTCTAAATAACAATGTACTACTTTGAATGTCAATCATATTCAACCGACAATATACAAAACAAAAAAAGAGAAGAAAAGAGGATTACAGTCTTATATACAAGTTATATGGACAATAAGAAGCTGAGATTTCTGGCTAACCTCTCAATTATTTGTAATTTCGTGTTAATTGAATCTTGTCTCTTTTGCTTTCTTTTCTATTTGTGCTTACCCCGTAATTACTGGTGCATAATGCGCAGGATATTGACCAGATTCTTTATTTTGTAGGAGGGGTGCGCATTATAAACAAGAACAATGTGTTTCACTCTTTCTCAGACCGGGAAATCACATGTCCGCCATGTTTTTTTGCTTACTATTGTACGGATAACAAAAAACATCGTATGAAAACGCCAATAAAACCCAAAACATTTCATATTTTGCAACTTTATTGAAGACGAAAAGAGATAAATGGTTCTTAAATTATACCAGCAAATGAAACATGCTCAAAGGACTGAAAAATATATACGATTGATATTTAATGCTTACATTTCTGACCGCGATTTTTTTTGAAAGTCCATGCGCATTATAGACACGAACTAGTTTTTTTCTGGAGATTTTCAAGGCCAGAAGGGGGTGCATTATGCACCAATGCGCATTACGCAACCCTAATTACGGTATATAGAAATCTAACTCTAACACTATTTGTGCTTATATAAAAATCTAACTCTAACACTATTTGTGCTTATATAGAAATCTAACTCTAATACTATTTGTGCTTATATAAAAATCTAACTCTAATACTATTTGTGCTTATATAGAAATCTAACTCTAACACTATGTGTTTTGAGTTTAATTTTCACACTGCTTTGGACGAAAGGATCAGGCAACAAATATCGTGAGATAAATGGCACATGCTAAATTGAAATATGGGTTATGGTTAAAGTGCTTAACGCCATTCTCATTAATATTTCAGTTATATCGTGACGGTAAGGTTTAATGGTGAGGGAAATCGGAGTTCCCGGAGAAAGCCAACGACCTGCCGTGAGTCACTGATAAAATATATCACATAATGTTATATCGATTGCACCCCACCAAGGGCGGGATTCGAACTCACAATTTTAGTAGTGATAGGCACTGATGGTCTCAGTTGAAATGTGCGTTCATTTACAAAATGAATTAAATGATATGTTTAATATTTGATTAATTGTGTACTTCATGCTTGATCTTGCACTGTCACTGATGCATCTGGTGGAGAAGGGAATGATTACCCTTCCGGAGCACCTGAGTTAATTCCCGGTTATTAGTGGGTTTTGCGTTGCTCAATCTTTAGGTTTTCTGTATGGTGTTTTACAGATTATTGTTTTTCCATTTTCTTTTAGCAAGCGTATTGTCAGTCTTAGATTGACGACTTCTGATTACTTTTTTCGTATCTTCAAACTTTTCTTTCATGAGAACAACAACAACAACAACAACAAACAAATTGCATACAAGACTGACATACTTTTCATGTACTACAATATCTGATGTTAATGTCTCATGTTTTTGTGGGTATGGTACATCTGCTTGTGTAAATCAAGAGGGAAATAATAAAAATGGAGGCATGGTGCTTCGTTGTAAATAACTGTTGCTCCATTAACTTAACACTTGAAGTGAACTCCTGCAGAATCAGCAAACATAACATGACAAACAACTTGATGTACTGATGGCAAGAAATATTTATATGACTTGTTGTTTTCGTATAATAATTGAAAGTATTGTGAGAAAGAAAAATATTGAAAACATAAAAATATCAAAGTATCATAAAGTAATTGTTTGTTAGCAAGTTATGTCGATATATCTGATCGGAGTGAAGCATGACTATTGACATATTTGTTTTCGGCCTTGTTTTTGTTTTTGATTTTCAATATTCATAAGTCGAAGTCGGGAAACCCAAATATTAAAGATAGTTGTCTCCAATGAATATGTACAGTTTGTTAATAATAACATTTGCTTTATCGTACAATGTTTCAAATCAAACAGTTTATTGATGAAAACCACATGTTGGCGAGCATCAAAAGTACAAACATAAACACTCGACAAATAAACAGTACACAAAGTATAAAGTGTAAAACTGACAAATTGAACAAAGCAAAAATTATAAAGAAAACAAAAACAAAACAAAAGTCACTGAAAAAATTAATAAGTGTCCTACAAAAGTAGTTCTACATTTAAGATGAATTTAACAAAAGGTACAACATATGAGCAATGATAGGATGACAATGATAAGTTTCATCATTACGACATGTGTTTACATCTTTAATAAAATTACATATTTGTTTAGTTGCTGAAAGACTTTCAGGATTGAGAATAACTCTAAGCAGATCAGCATCATTTGTTTCTTCTTCCTTTTGAAATAAAATGTTGTAACTGGTTCTAATATTTTGATATTTTGCACATTGTAATATAAAATGTATTTCATCTTCAACTAATGAGGGACAGAATTGACAAAAACAATGTTCACGTGACGTCCCATTATATCGACCAGTTTCAATAGTAAGAGAATGTGCACTGATTCTGATTTTGTAAGCAAAGATATTTTTTCCTTCGCAATAGGGAAATGTAAATAGTTTTGCAATTGAAATTTGGTAAAAATATTACTGNATATGTACAGTTTGTTAATAATAACATTTGCTTTATCGTACAATGTTTCAAATCAAATAGTTTATTGATGAAAACCACATGTTGGCGAGCATCAAAAGTACAAACATAAACACTCGACAAATAAACAGTACACAAAGTATAAAGTGTAAAACTGACAAATTGAACAAAGCAAAAATTATAAAGAAAAAAAAACAAAACAAAAGTCACTGAAAAAATTAATAAGTGTCCTACAAAAGTAGTTCTACATTTAAGATGAATTTAACAGAAGGTACAACATATGAGCAATGATAGGATGACAATGTTAAGTTTCATCATTACGACATGTGTTTACATCTTTTATAAAATTACATATTTGTTTAGCTGCTGAAAGACTTTCAGGGTTGAGAATAACTCTAAGCAGATCAGCATCATTTGTTTCTTCTTCCTTTTGAAATAAAATGGTGTAACTGGTTCTAATATTTTGATATTTTGCACATTGTAATAGAAAATGTATTTCATCTTCAACTAATGAGGGACATAATTGACAAAAACAATGTTCACGTGACGTCCCATTATATCGACCAGTTTCAATAGTAAGAGAATGTGCACTGATTCTGATTTTGTAAGCAAAGATATTTTTTCCTTCGCAATAGGGAAATGTAAATAGTTTTGCAATTGAAATTTGGTAAAAATATTACTGTAAAAACAAAGTTTGCCAGTATTAGTTTTCTTGATATGTTAAATAAAACAGAATGAAAATAAAATGAATAACAAATATTAGCATGTAAGCTTTTTATGTCAAATTAACATGCCAAAAACAAGAAATGCAAACAACCATCCGTTTTGTATAATGAACAAGAAGCGAAGAATCTTTGTAAAATACCTCAAAAACATTATTTGGATTTGTAGTATTTTTGTTTTTAACTAACAGCTTATTAGAACGTATAAAAGTCACGAACGTCAAATAGTCAATTGCCTCATGGTGTCCAAGTATTTTGTTAAAGCATGTGTTGAAGGATTTCCCAAACATTACGTGTACTTAGTTACAATGTATTTGGGCTTGTACTCTCAGAGGATAAGATGTTTGGTCAATCTTAAAAAAAAATAAGAAGAACAGGACCTCACAAAGATCATTCCTACGACGTTTGATTCCAATTGCCTTAGTGGTTTCAGAGAAAAACAAGATATGAAATGTTGAGTACGACAAAGATTGACGGACGCAAAGTGAAAGCCAGATAAACCATAAATGTGGCAAAATATTAAGTATTACTTTCCAGATTAATGTTACGTTTTTAATTTAAAGCATGCAAAAAAACATGTTTTAGCTTTTCAGGCTATTTAGTTTTAAGCATGTTTTTTTTTCTATCATTTCTGTCAATATGTTTTAAGACAATTAATGACGGTTTGTTATTTGTTATTTCTATATTTCATTATAAATATTTTATTAAATATAAACACAGAAAAGACAGTGTAAATATGAGGTATGCAACAATAAAAGTATAAAATGTAACAAATTATATTGAAATACGGAAACCATCTATAATTGAAATGTCTAAATTTTAATTTTGGAGTGCAAAAACAGTATCTAAAAAAAAGTTTCGATTAAGTAAATAACGACTTACCTTTAGGTTTGTAGTAAGATAGCATGTTTTTATATAATCCAGTGAAACACGAATGCTTTGATTCCAAGATTTACAGATATATGTTTTCAGTGAATGAAATTAATGTTCTTTTGCTGTTATAATCAATAAGATAAATCTATTGGATATGCCTTCCTATCAGGTTTAAGGTATCAATACACATGACTTCAACACTTCAGTGACGACTGACAAATGGTTAGTATAAATGACATTTTACTATTAACGCCAGATCTGGGATTTAACATGCTGTTATGGATGTTAATCATATTGGGTTTATCAAATTATTTTCATATTGTCGTCAATATAAGGATCGAGGAGTTGAATTATTATACCAGATGTTGCTACTATTATTTATATCGTTTTATATATTTTATTCGATGACCTTCAATTTTCATTCCACCCACAACAAAATGTGAATATATTAAACATATCCTGGTGTTACCAAATTTCGATAACGTAACGACTTATTGGCTTATGTCAAGCTTCCCGTAGATTGTTTGTATGAAATACTTTAATAAACTTAAATTACTAATATAGTTGTTTAACTGTGCAAAAAAGAAGAAACATCCGATAAACAGTTTGACTGGTGTCAATCTTATGAAGTGTGTCGTTGTTTTTACTTGAAAGAAAATGGCGTATCCTTATTTCGATAGGGGAGATAATTCCAACTCATTCGGCCCTAAAATAGTCGTCCCCGATATATCTCGGCCCAAAAAAATGTCGACACTAATCACCAAGTTCGAAGATACTGTGAAGTATATATTTTTTTCAAATATTTTTTTTCTCTCTCAAAAATTGCAGACTGTTAGAAATATAGAAAAATGAAATATCTTATGAAGCCTCAAGATGACCTTTGATTGTAGTTGATACAATTCGAGACTTTTTTTTTAATGGAAAACATGTTTAATTTAAAATAAAATAAATATACAAACATAAACTTACAAAAAAATCATAGATTTAATTAGTTTTTCATTGGTAGCACTTTATTCTCACTTCTGTAAGTTGCCACTCTTTAAAGATGTCTCTGAACGTCATTTGAACAATTTCATAACATGACACCTTTGGCTTTCCAAACGTTTTATTTTTGGACAGAGATTCCACTATGTTCTATTTTTAGAATGTATTAGCGTAGAGGCAGACGATCAAGACAGTGACAGTTCAGTGGATTCTAATTAAGTTTTCATGAGGAAAATCAACGTTTTGCGGTCAAATAAAATGGTATTAGTGAAAACATAGTTTTTCTAGTCTAGGAGGAATAAAATAAGTTACTCACTTCTTTTAAAGACATTTTTGTAGATTTTTGTTTACTTGTGGTCGACGTCAACACTAGGTCGTTCTATACCAAAAAGTTCCGGGTGGTGACGTCATCAGTATCCGAATGCGACACTAAAAATACTGACCTATCGAAATTAGGTTCTTATCGAATTTCGGACACTGCACAATATCAAGAGTTTAGGAATTATATACGCAAAATAAAATATTTAACCAAAAGAATGAGAATTCATCCACATGCACTTTAAGGTATAATATTAATGAAGAAATAATGAGCCATTAAGACATACAGCATCTTTATTCTACCATTCGTTTTAAATAAACGTTAGAGAATACCGAAGTAGCAATCAAAAATAGACAATCCAGATAAACTGGCAACATACGGTACACAAGACGAAGAAAAACAAAACAAAAACACAACACATTATATGTTGAACACCATTGATTGATTAATTGATTGAATTTTTGGTATTTAATGCCACTTTCGTCAATATTTCAGCTACAGCATTGCGGCCAGTTTTAGTGGTGGAAGAAGCCGGAGTACCCGGAGAGAAACACCGACAATGGACAAGCAAGTGATAAACTGTATCACTTGCAGCTGTGAATCGCATGCACCCTTTTTTGCAATCTACAAAGCCGGGTGCAAACCCACGCCGTATTGGTGATAAGCTTGTATGAGTCGTTAGGTAATCCAACTACCTAACTTATTGAGCCACCCGGGCCCTCGTTGGACACCACTATTTGCAAACAAACACAAATAACGTAACTAAGACATGAGCCCTCCTACAAACAATTGGGGGTAAACTAAATGCATTATGTAAGTTTGAATCAATTCCATTATTGTATTAGAGTTTTGTTGATGCTTGCGCGCTTAGTTTTTGTGATGTCTTCCTCTCCATCCGCATTGTGTTTGTGTATTTATAACACGATTGTCCTATTTTCAAGCAGGAAAGCAAATAAAAAGAGCTGAATATTGCACGATATTCATTCAAAGAGTACATGGTTTACCTAAAATAGTATAATTTTTCTCCTTGCATGACACCAGTAGTGCATGCCCTTTTATAAATGATGTTTTATGTCCAACATCCAACTTCAAACGAAATTATAAACGTTGACACGAAAGTATATAGATGCACCTAAGCATACAGGAAGATACATCCGAATTCCAGATCAGGTCAAACTCAGATTAGGTCAACCTCAGATTAGGTCAACCTCAGATTAGGTCAAACTCAGATTAGGTCAACCTCAGATTAGGTCAAACTCAGATTAGGTCAACCTCAGATTAGGTCAACCTCAGATTAGGTCAACCTCAGGACAGTGAAAACTCAGGTAAAGTAAAGCTCAGATCAGATAAAACTCATGTCGGGTAAGACCCAGACCAGGTAAAAGTCAGGTCTGGTAAATCTGAGTCAGGTAAAAGCAGATCGGGTAAAGCAAGATCAGATAAAACTCAGGTAAGGTAAAACTCAAATGAGGTAAAAACTCTGATCAGGTATGACACAGGTCAACTACACCTTAGGTCAATTATACATTGTATAATTATGTTGTTTTTGTTATAGAATGTTGTCTTTTTCAGTGGAAGCGATCTGTGCAGGTGTTAATTATTGTTTGTTTTGTTTGTAGTATCAATGGAGATAAAATATTCAGAGGGAGTTGGGATCCATTGAACAGTTTAACCCACCGCATTTTTGTGCCTGTCCCAAGCAAAGAGTGGAATCTCTATTGGCGTATGCCGTGATCTCTTTGTTATCATTGGTTCGAGGTGAGAGGTGATGGTTCGTTTTGTGGATATTGTTAGAATTATTACCTATTAGTGTTTAATCATAATCACTTGTCTATCACATGGCCATGGGCATGTTTTCATATTTATGATATCATTATTACATTAACTGGACACAAATATAATAAAATTATGAAAGTTGTCATCTGATAAGGTAGAGCAGTGATAAATATTGAATAAAATACGTTTTGTGTTGGTTGCGACTGTATTGAATGTTTGTGCAGAAATATGTAACCGCATTAGTGGTGTAATAGCTAGCGTGCTCGCCTCTAGTGCAATAGATCGTGGATTAGAAACCCGGTCGGGTTAAACCAGACTATGAAATTGGTATTTGCTGCTTCTTCTCTAAGCAAGCAGCTTTAGGGAGTAATAGCAAAGACTGGTTGGTTGGAATCAGAATGCATCTGAGTAAAAAGAAGTGTCTGCCTGCGCACTGTTGTTTCTGTGAACTAGCACTGTAAATATCCAATTAAGCGAATTGATCTAGTAGAACGATAACATTATTATTATTATTTCATTGAATATAACTCCTTGCCATGATATACGTGAAAAATCGCTTCTTTGGTGTTAGACAGCAATTACTATCCGTAAAACTGCAAAAAGTATTTTTTTAAATTTACATTCAATAATGTGTATAAGAAGAGTATGAAGAGTATGAAGATACCAAATGAGTAATCACAATCAGTAAATGGAACAAGAACGGACAGAAAAATGACACAAAGAAAAAAGAAAAACAACGATCTACAAAACACTACACAGAAATCTAATGATTTATCAACACAAACCCAACAAAAATCCGGGGATGAACACATGTGCTCCAGAAGGGTAAGCTCGACGTGTGACAACGGCGTGCTACTCTAGGTACAAACCAGGTGATAAGTCATGAACGAGGAAAGGGCCGGGAAGTGCTTGCCACAGGTGGAACACATCCGTGGTCATTTGTGACACACATATAAGCGCTATATAAATGCATTGTAATAATAAATAATAATATTCTGTAACGGTTAATCAAGTCATGGTGGCAACTGTAGATCTTTCGAAGTGCTTGAAATAATTTTAGACAGAAACGATATAATGTAGGGCGAATAAACTAGATTTTACTGAAGAATATAAAAGTTCATCGTTTGTCATCTATTCTCTCTATGTATCACAATTTAATCTTAAAATTTCAATGCATTAAAGAAAAAAAACAACATTATCGTCGTATTATGATATCTTAAACAACTAAGTAAATACTTCATGGCAAATGTAATATATCCATTAAAAACAATACGTAAAGTCACACTGAATTACAATTGTCAACAAAACTTAATTATCCATAGACCAGAAGTGACAACCTGCCACAAAAAAAAACCCCAGACACAAATAGAGTATTAGATGTTATCGGAAAGGATCAGCAACGTCAGCTCTAAGTATGGCACATTCTGTCAAGATACACTATAATCAGATCAAATAATTAATACCACTAGATAAAAGAGCGTAAACCCGGTTTTACGAGCAATAGCAAAATGAAAGGATACCACGTGTTTGGAAATCCTATTTATTCATTCATTTGTTTCATAATAAACAATAGCCGACAGTGATAAATACAATGTATTAGGAAGGGATAAATCTTATTTTATAAAACATAGAAACTACCATGGGATACCATGACTCTTTTTGACGATTGCATGTATTATTAAATTATTTTGTTGTTTTCAAACAGAACAAACAGACCTAAAATCAAGTAGAATCAATGACAATATAATTTTTGTCATGTGACTAACTGACACGTGATCAGAGCTCCATTGGCTATCGATATATTTACAATAAGTACCGCGTGATAATAGATGGATCATAATGATACTTTGATGACGAACAATAAACAATAAAACTAAAGATCGAGTAGCACGATCTACACTAAAAACTGGACGAGAACTCAGGTGCTCCGGACGTGCATTGCAGGTAATTCATTTAGTAAAATACATTTTCATGGATCTATGTTTTAAAAGTGAAATCGAAGACTGTTTAAAACAGACAGAAATGAACATATTAATGCTAAAAAAAACTAATGAATATTACACAGAATCTAAATTAGTTTTAATAATAGTTTTGGCGTATCATATGTAGCTTACAGAACGAGTAGATCTCTTATGTAAAATTAAGTAAAAATATGATGTGTTCCATTGAATATGAGCGTGCCTGATGAAGGTTATTGCAGAAAAACTGCAGTTGGAAGCTGCAAGGATCGTGACGGGATTGCCAATTTTTACTAGGACTGAAATTGTATATAGATAAACGGGATGGGAAATTCTTTCTGCTAGAAGAACCAGGCGAAAACTACAGATGTTTTATAATATACATTACGGGAACGCACCTGACTACTTACGTAACTTGATTCCACCCACTATTCAGAGTACGACCGTATATCCCCTTAGAAACGGAAATGATATCATCATTCCATTTTGTAGACTATCTCTCACTAACAATTCTTTCCTACCGTCTACAATAAGGTTATGGAACAATCTGGACATTACAACAAGGAATTTAGATACTACATCAAAATTTAAAAGGGAGCTTAAGAGAGTAAGCGTTTCCTCCATTGAGCCTCCTCCAAAATACTTTTTTCACGGTTCTCGTAAACTTAATATAATTCTGACTCAGTTGAGATGCGCAGCATCATTTCTTAATTATGACCTGTACAAAAGTAATATCATATTGAATCCTACATGTAGATGCGGTGCTATTCGCGAGGACACTGAGCATTTTTTTTTTCTGATTGTCCACTATACGAAGCAGCTAGAGTAATACTAATTGATAATCTAAATCAAATTGTGGATGTAGAAGAAATTGATATCGAACTCTTGACTCGCGGTAAATCTGATTTATCATTGGAAGATAACGACATTGTCTTTAAAAATGTATTCGACTTTATTCGAAGGTCTGACAGATTCTTAATTGTTTAGTTTAGCTAGTTTCTGAGGAGCACACACACCATTCGTAACCATTATGGTTATCTACCTTTTTCATGTTTCTTTTGTTTTCTATACTAAAATTTCGTTTAATAATGGTAATTTATTCTTTTGTTCTGTGCATGCTCATATAAAACATATAGTTAAAATTGTAAATCGGAGAAGACTTCATAAGTTTGTGTAACTTGTGTCTTACCCATTTTGTCTGTTTGCACAAATAAAATATGTTTAAACTAAACTATTGCAGAAATGCATAGAACGCACGAAATCAGATATATATGTTTTTACTCCTTCCTGTGCATAAAATGAGTTTCATCCCTGTAATTTCATAGAAGTGCTGATACCAAGCCAGGGTGGTGAGCTATTATGCATACGTGCGTTACGGGTATCGGATTCTCTCTCTCTCTCTCTCTCTCTCTCTCTCTCGATCTCGACTATTGTGTGTAGTATTTTTTGTTTTCCTTTTATTACCACCAAGTTGAATTCTGAGTTGCATATATATTACATCAAAGGTTATTAATTATTTGTCATTTTACCCTTAAATTCGTCACTGTCGTTATGGTCATTATCGTATCGTAGTTGGTACTTATCACCACTGAAGTTGTGATTTCGAACCCCGCTCAAGCGAGGTGTACTCGATACAACATACTTACGACAGGTCGATAGTTTTCTCCAGGCACTCCGGTTTCCTCCACAAATAAAACTGATCGCCACGATATCACTGAAATATTGTTGAAAGTGGCGTTAAACACCACACACCCAACCATTAGTTAACTAAGTCTACAGGAGGAAGCAGGAACTAGTTATCCATGTTACTTTTTTAATTGGGCCATTACACTATAAGATAACACCTTTGAAATGGCAACACAAGATTTGATAGAGCTTTACATTAGTCCTCATAGCTAATAATAAAGATTAAACATCTATCTTGAGGTGTCAACTTCGGTCCGTGTACTGAATGAGCATATTAAACAAACATCACTATTTGTTTGCATTAGATAATAAATTTCTATCATAATAAAGTATTTATTATTGTTATTATTATTTTTATGATTATGATTATTATTTACTTTCTATATTTGGCTCTGCAATATGCATGATCAATGCACCATACACAATAGTTAATCAGTGTTAGTATTACTAACGTTCACAAAAATCTGTGTCAAGCTTAATATTTTGTCATTGATCGTTTAACATATAAAGCAGTAGAGAAAAACATCTTTTACAATGTGTATGAATTGTGTATTACTGTTTATGTTATATCGTTATTTAACAACAAATACATTCAGATTTGACCGCAAATAACACGATTTGGAAATCGGCTACATGATTTTACATAATCGGTCACGATGAAATTTAGTTTCTGACTATCTATGACGTAGAACTAATACCTATTAGAGAAGCACCTGCTAGTTTCTATTGGAGACCACCACTCTGTTATATAAAGAATGGTTAATTGTATTATTTTGTTTCATAAAACACATATATACGTACAGCATTTAGTGAAATTGCAAATGATAAGAGGAATAGGATAAATTGGAGTTAATGTATTCATAGGAACTATACATGTATGCGTTTTTATTGTTTGCCCTGTTTGTATTGCCAATAGAGATCCGGAGATTGTCGGGGTTGTCATCGTATGGTAATTGGATTTACAACTACCTATGCAATCGGTGCATATTACCACTAACGTAGTAAGTTCAATCGTTCTCATGACGAGGTGTACTCTATACAACATTATGTGATAAAATTGTCAGTGACTTGCAACAGATCTGTGGTTTTCTCCGGGTGCTCCGGTTTCTTTCATCAATGAAACTGACCGTCACTATATAACTGCAATATTGTTGAAAGTGGCGTTAGACACCATGATCCTTACCCTCATTTAGATTTTTTGGGATTGTAATCCAAATAGCCAGCTTAACCCAACAGTTTAATGCAGGTCTGAGGCCACTAGCTGAATTACCATTGCCACATGGCGTGGTCTTTTTGTTTTCAATGGTCCGAGGCGATTGTTTGTTTTGTTGATATTTCTAAAATCGTTGTCTATTACTGTCTAACCTTTCTTCTCATAATCACTTTTCTCTCACATGCCTACAGACATATATGTGCATATTTACCATGCATTTGGAGGACTCTCCGATATAATAATTAATAGGAAATGTGCCATCTTATAAGGTAGAGCAGTGATAAATATTGAATAAAATCAGATTTGTATTGGTTTTATGTTTGTGCAGAAATGTGGAACCGCATCAGTGGTGTAATGGCCAGCGTGCTCGCCTCGACTGTGGTAGATCGTGGGTTCAAGATCAGTCGGAACAAGCCAGACTCAGAAATTGGTAATTGCTGCTTCTCCGCTAAGCATACAGCTTTAAGGAGTAAGAATAAAGACTGGTTGGCTCGGAATAAGAATAAAAATCCGAGTGTAACGACATGTCTAACGGCACACTGTTGTTTCAGTGAGCTAGCACTGTAAAGATCTATAATTAAGTGTGTTGATCCCGCACACAGTTGATATCATATGTAACTTATAACATGAAATATATAGATTATTGCATGACATTTTTCATACCATACACTTTATCAGCCCTAGGTCATGATATCAGCCCGAGAGCCGATAGTCTCAAGGGAAGATATATGAACGAGGGCTGATAAAGGGTATGATATGAAAAATGACATGTTATGATATGTTTATCATATACTTCAACAGAGGAAATAATTGATTTGTTACCAAAATGTAAATTAAGTCATTTTGGCTAGAATTAAATACATGTATGGAGTTATAGAACAAACAAATTATTGTTTTAATATACAAATCCAATAAATGCACGTTTTTAACCACTTTCGATATCATAGGAGAGAAATTGGTAGCGCAAATATTTTATAAAACAGTTGAATCCGCCGTGTCTGTAAAAACAGTTTTCCGGAAATTCACGAAGTGAACTTACGGGCATTGACGGAAAGGCATGTAATAAATTTCCGGAAGCAGTTAATAAACTTGCTTTATCAGCCCGCTTTGATCATTCTTGGTAAACTGAGTGAAATAAACATGACTCCTCTTATTCTAAGCAAAACTCAAAGTTTTATTACAGGGTAAAATTTTAGCTTTATCAACTACAAGTACATGATAAAGCTTTTTATCCTGCAATGAGCACTCTAGTAAGCAAATAACATGTGTCGAATACAGGTGTGCTGTATTTTGTATAATATACAAATACAGCTTCAGGACAACTTACTTTGGGGCCCACGAAAGGTTTGAGGAATATTTATTTTTCTAAATTAAAAAAAAAACACTACCTAACTCCGAAATTGCAGGATAAAAACAATATTAGTGTATTGTAGAAGAATATAGAAAATATTTGTATTCGGCACGGAACTGGGGGAAAATGCTCGGCTAAAGCCTCGCATTTTCCTCACAGTTCCTTGGCCTCATACAAATATTTTCTATATTCTTCTACAATACACTAATAATGTATATCACCAATAAAGTTGTTAGTTCGAATCCCGATCATGAAGACGTGTACTTGATACAACATTATGTGATACAGTTTGTCAGTGACTTGCAGCAGGTCGGTTGTTTTCTCCAGGTACTCAAGTTTCTTCTATAAATAAAAATGACCGTAACGATATAAATGAAATCTTGTCGAGAGTGGCGTTAAACACCATAAACCCCCTTAAAGGAAAAGTCAATGAATGTAGAGTGTTAATTGAGTGATATTATTAATGTTGTTTACTTACTTGTTATTATTGTGAACACCTTACATATGTAGTGTATATGTACCTACCATCCCTTTTTTAATGTTTAATGCATGTAATCGGATTTCTCATACATTGTTGATATCAAGAATATCAATTTCAACTCTAGTAATTGTTTTCAATACAACTTTTTGTCGATTTTTTCCATATATGATTGTTGGCAGTCAACACTATTTTTTTAAATATCAACAATAGTTTTTAACGAGTGATTGATTATTTATGTTTTGCAAAGCATGTTGCGAGATGTTTCAACTCTGGAAACATTTTATGTTCAGAACGAACGAGTACATGAACTTTCAGAATATATTATTAAAAACAAAAACAACAACAACTAACTAACCGACTTCTTGAAAAAAACAAATGGGACAGAAGATAGATAATTATTTGATACACTTGAAATTATATATAAATATTAAAAAGAACCGAACGGATAGTACTCAAATACAAATTACAGTTTTATAGTCGCAATATAATGTTGATTTCTAAATATTATGAATGTACAAATATAAATCAGAAACCTTTTTGAAGATGACAATGTATATCATAAGAGAATACAAAGGCAGCTGTACATGTAGAATCTCTAAAACAAATAATCCACCCCCGTCTAACGGCGCTCGTGAATTACGTTTTAAGAATATGCTGCTAGTCATGTATTCTCCATAACATATTGCTGAACGTACCAACTTATTCAAATCAATGTTAGGAGTTTCTATAAAAAGGCAATGAATAGCTTTAGAATTCAATACTATGTTATTTAAAGATAAATATAAACGGTCAGAGACTACGATTCATTGTTTTTATTCTAATAGTTGTCAATCACGACATGTTACAAAATAACAATTAACTGTAAATTATTGAATTTCAAAATCACAAACGTTATAAATTATCACGTATTTAGTAGGAACAGTGTATAAATGATTGGGAATTTCTAAACATTTGTATTGCGTATTGTCATCAATTTCTGTAAAAATCAATGACGTAAGAGGATATTAACTACATTGTGAAGCTTAATGGAACACAATTGGATGTTTGCATATGGTATTTGTTATCTCCGTGGTTAAAAACGCAGATATCAAATTTAGTGCACACGACGCGTTTCTGGATTAACCATCATCAGGTACAGAATATGACGTTACTGATGATGTCTGTTAGAGAGAAAACAATATTTACAAGAAGAATACACAAATATACAAAATGCTTCAAAATTATCAAGAGGTTGGGGGTAATCTGTGTTAATAAAATACTCATTACTAAAGATTATATTGAGGTTAGAAGGTTTATAAACGACACCGTTGCTCTGTCATAACAATTAATTAGCATAGAATCCCAATCTGGATTGATATGCATGTACGTGCATTAGAAAGAAGCAGTACACAAGGACGAAACGAAACTAAATGAACTGTTATTTGTGGTGTCCGTGTTGCTCAATTGTTAAACTTTTTGTATTGTCCTATTATCTTTCTTTACGCTCTGAGTTCCGTTTTGTGATGTCCGTTACGAATTCCGCATAAAAACGATGTTCGTTTCATCTTTACCTACAGTTGTTTGTAGGAGGGCTGTCTATGTTTTGCTTGTCTTCGTCCTGTGTCTTGTATACACTATATTTCCAGTTTCTCTGGATTTGCCATTTTTGATTGCCCCTTCTGTTTTCTCTAACGTTTATTTCAGAATCCTAGCCTGGGTACGTGCATAAGAAAGAGAAAGTACACAAGGGCAAAACGAAACTAAATAAACTTAGGTGTATGATATCGTTGTAGTAATTATAGATTTGGAATGCGATCTACTACTTAGCTATATATTTTACTGGTAACTGGAACTAGTTTGTAGTATCACAATAAAACATTGTACCAAGGAAACAGGTGACAACATTGACCATTCTGCTCTAGTACATGAAAGTGTGTTGCTTGCTAAAAGAAAGAGTTAACATTGATAGTTAATAATTCTACCAATAAGCAACAAAACGAACAATCAACCCGCATCATTAAACATAACAAGAGACCACGACATATGACGTCCTGACTTGGGACAGGCCTAAAATGTGGCAGGGTTAAACCGTTTAATGGGACTAAACTCTCGCCTCTTCTTAACTGGATCTACAAACTAAGGCAATGCAGATATAAACAAACGATAAACAAAACTTGCACATAATCGCTATGACAGCATATACATGGACAATAACAGGGTAAACTACTCTTCGTAATTAACTGACTACAAGCTAGTAGGCTAGAATATGCTGGTTATTTGCCATTGGACAGAATGATTTATTTTGTCTTCATTATAATGGTTGGTCTTCTTTATAGTTTTTGGATACTCAAACATTTAGAACTCCAGGTGTTTCATATCACAACTATGGTTCATCTGGTCCTAGAAATATGGATTCTAGGTACTACTCCATAGTAACAATATGTGTGACAGTTTTCCATGTTATTTAACAAAGGTGGAAATCAAATATTTCGAAATTCATTTGCTCCCTGTCACAACTATTGTCCAACACATAATCTGGTGGAAAAGACTTCCTGGAAATCACCAATGTGAGAATTCTAAATTTGGTATCTACAGCGTACACAAACATAGGATAAATACGCTCGACCGTCTTTCGTCGATACATCGTTGAAACTCGGATAACAATGTAGCTTGTATTTGAGTGTTCTATTAAGTTTTACTAAGCAACAACTAATATCACTGACTTATGTTCCGCCCTTGAGATTATTCTATGACGACACCATGTTCTATTTCTATTACCAGAAGAACAATTCATTATTGTAAGCAATATTTTATATCATTATCCATTATATTATGTTCCATAGACATTATTAACTAATTTGTGGTTCGTGATAATGACTAAATAAATACTAGTGTTGTGATTTAATCAAGTTGTCTAGCCTATTCTGAAATAATACATCGATTTCTTTTAAAAATGATAATGACTTACTAATTTATGTACATTTTACCGATATTAAATATTCCCGTTTTTATTCACAAGTTCCGTCCGTTTATGTGTGGTTTTATATTTCTGACCTCATTTTGAACTTTGATATTTCAAAAACGCTGGCGACCTGAAAGCAGTATTGTCAAAATTCCACTCACCATCACCGACACCCAACTATTTTAGAAAGTTTATTCTGCTGCTGTTTGTTACTTTTATTTCAGATGAGTTAAAATGCAACAAGCATCTTGATTTAGAACCTGGACCCACTAACATATGGATGAGGAACATTGTTAGAACGGGCCATTTTTACAATGTCAATGCTAACTTTGGGTCTTAATTTATTGCATAGATCAGAACGTTATAACATACTCTATGAACAGTGGAATACCGATTAGAAATAAGTTAATACTATACTTCAATGTTGGTAGTATAATTCGGACATTAATAATTACCAACTGTTAAGTTTCCAGTTTATACTTTTAAAATGCCTGTTTTCGCTGTAATTTAGTTGTCATGTAAATCATAGAACTTTGTTACAGTGCATGCGAGTGTCGGATCTGGCAAGATGAAGATGAGCATTAGCTTTATATTCTATGTTTACTCATATTATGATATTTCTTCTTCGGTATAGTAGATATTTGGGGATTAGGTCATCTCTCGTAATACCACAGAGGCCGGATCTTTAACGGGTAACAGATTAGAACCTGCTTTGGACTCTTGTAAGCAAAACAGGAGAGTTCGTGGTATTTAGTATGGGCTTGCGTATGAGGGTTCAAGTCCCCCAAGCTCTCTATTGAGGTTCTTATGGTTTCCTTGTTACCAGTGAAGCTCAAACTAACACAAACTTCAAATCCGCGGTTTGTTTCCTCTTGTCAGATCATGTCATCGTTATTAAACTGTGACCGTATCTTCCATTTCACTCACGGGTTACTTTTTCTTACATTCATTTATTACTTTATGAATCTTGTGTTAATTAATTTTCACTATATAATTATGAACGAATGAATCATCATTTAACAATATATATGACTATTCCAATATGCGCATTATTGAACATTTGGACGAACGTACACCCAATAGATACAAAGGTAAAACGGGTGATCAAGATATGAAACATATATGGCACAAATCTAATGTTTAATGTTTAATAAATGCAAATTAAAAAAAAAAAAAAAAACAGAAACAAAAGAAAAAATAACTGACCACACTCATTCCTGAGAAAACACAGAAATATTCGCTATTGTTAATATATTTTAATAATATTTCACAGGGGCTTGATCAATTAAATTATTTGATATGGTTATAATGATATTTTTTTTTACAGTTATCTCCATACTGCCATATCCATACTAAGATAATAAAGTCTGAGTAAGAAAAGGTTGAGGGTACCAAAGGGGGCTATCAAAGACCGTAGATCGAAGGACAGAGAGGCCAATAGCAAAGAGAAAAATTACATAAAGACAAACAATGATTAATAAAAAAATACACAAATAACTAAAGATTGAGCAACATGAGACTCACAAAAGAAACAGAATGAATTATGGTGGTCAGAAAGGGTATTCAAATGAAAAACAGGAAATATAACACTGTCATAGCAATTTCATAGGGTCCGGGTGGCTCAATGAGTTAGGTAGTTGGATTACCTTACAACTCATACAAGCCTATCACCAATACGGCGTGGGTTCGCGCCCGGCATTGTAAATTACAAAAAGGGTGTACTCGACTCGCAGCCGCAAGTGAGTTGTTTGCCCATGGTCGGTGGTTCTCTCCGGGTACTCCGGCTTCTTCCACCACTAACACTGGTCTCCATGATATAGCTGAAATATTGCTGAAAGTGGCGTTAAAACACAAAAAAAATCAAGAAAAAGATAAAAAAATCAAGCAATTCCAAAATCAAATATCAAAATCGATACCAATAAAACACAAATACATGATGGCTCACTTTCTTGGTTTAGTTGTAATCTCTTTTTTGTAATGTTCTTAACTTAGAGATATAATTATATATGTATCTATGTATAAGTAGTGTCCTGAACTTCAATTAAATGCCCTATCTTCATAATATAATTACCTAATTATTGATAATATTCTTGTTGTATTTGTTTCATCCATGAGCTAAAATGAATAAATGATGTCGTTTTCCCCATCTGTGAGATATACTTCATCAGATATAAGTTTATTACCATAGAGACGTTATTAACAATACATGTGGTCTTATACTCCTCTTTGTTTACGTCAGAAAACAACAATTTGTACTGACACAATAATATCACTGAAACAATAACTGAAAAAGAAACGAAATAGAGAAACACATGTTGTCTAATGCGAACTCATACAAAACAGGAAGTGACACCAAGGACTTGGAATGGGTTAACAGTGCACGATGAGTGTTCCACATCCATCCTTTTTATTCATCATACTAAAATCGTTTTATACTAAAATGTGTAACGTATATCAAGTACACACGACCGCATCTTTCTACTAAGCGGGGGTTTGGACTAATTTAACCCCGCCACTTTTTATTGTTTTTGTTTTATTAGAACTTGAAACATAATTTGCTCGTGTCACTCGTATAACTCTATAGACAAAATAGAAAGAAAATATTACAACAGGAGTATAAGATAACAATTCAATTAATTATTCATTGATTAGCCCAGTATAATGCACAATATACAGGCACAGTCTACCAATAAATAATGTAAATGTTGATACATAAAAAATACAACCTATTGACAATTACAATACATTATTAATGCAATCCTGGTACACCTGGTTCTATATTTTTATTATATAGAAATAATCTGCATTTTACAGTCGTTGACCTATTGCGCAATAGTATATGGCAATGCTAATTTTTATTTAAACCAGTAATCAAAATATTCAGTCAGGCGTGGAAAACGAAAATATTTATAGCGAAAAACATCCACTATAAGTACAGCAGCACTTTATATTACAAAACATTTCCAGAACAAGAAACTGAAATCTCAGAACATAGAGTAATCATGGAATCATTAAGAAAAACAATTTATGTCATTATTTTCTTGAGGCAGGAACACCATCATTAGCTGATTCTGCTACGTGACGTCATAATGACCGACATTTCCACCAACCATACAATACCATCAACTCTACTGGCTCACTATTAACTCTTACTAACACGATAACAGCTAATACATTGGTGGATCTCTCCATAGACAGCTACACATTTGTGTCTGTTATATAACGGTTTTCAAACCCTCAGTCGTCATATCTAGAATATTATTAAGCCGAATCAATCATTATATATCTTCAACACATACTTTCCTTGGAACAATATACCTATGTCACCACGAATATCAAAATTTGAGAGGAGTAAAAGCGTGTAGCTAATGTCTTACTGAAAATGCGATCCCTGTTAATTATAGACCTTTATTTTTTATCATAAATATAATGGACCAATAGAGTGTCATGCAGTCGATGTTTTTGATCTTAACACGTATTGCCTCTTTAATATTAATCATAAAAGGATGGGAAGCTAAAGCCTCACTTTCCAGAGATTTCAGGCCCGGAAAGGTCAATGGAAAGAGGTCAAACCAATTTAGACCAAAGGTGTATGTAGTATGATAAATATTGCACATCAATGAATTCCCATGTATTACATGCATAAATGTATATTTTGATCATGTATATCTTAATATAATGCATTCTGCAAAAACTGAATGTTTGTATGTTATTATGTAATGATTAACCGAAGTCTAGTAAATATAGATGTATTAAAACAAATCTTTATGACTTCGATAAAGAAAGTACTATTATCTTATTGTGAGAACTGTATCATCACCTCGTTCGTTCGTGTCAAACACCAATCTGTCGATTAAAGACACCATGTCATAGGCCTTATACAATGTTAAAATATGTATTGATATATAATGGATGGCATGTCAGTTATTGTTTGTTCTCCTTCGAATACATTTATTGTCGTATTATATTTTCACCATATGACGTACTTCTTGGTTTGGAGATGAATAAAACAAAATTGAATTAGTAGTTTTGATATTTCATTGGTTGTTTGTCTCTCGTGAATATGAGTGAACGTACTCCTAGATAATACAACACAAACTCTCTCAACATCAGGAGGTGACATGACGGACTTCGAAAGGGTCAGCATATCATGATGAATGTACGATATCTGACCTTTTTAACTACAAAATCGTTTTACACTGATATGGGAACCCCATGTTACGTACATTAACACGTGAAGAATAATCTGTGCATATTTCTCATGCAACTCTCTGAGCAAAATAGTAATCAAAGATCAATAACACAATACAAACATCTTTTTGACAGATATGTTGACCTTATATTACGGGCATTAGCACGCAAAACATAATATGTTCGTATACAACTCCTTATACTTTATAAACAAAATAGTAATAACAATACAATACCCTAATATTTTTGACCGATATGTTGACCCTATATTACATTCATTCACACGTGAAGCATAATGTGTGCGTATTTCTCCTGGAACTCTCTAAACAAAATAGTAATCCAATAGTATAGCGCAATACTAAAATCTTTTTAGATTGGTATGTGAACCCCATAATTATTACGTACATTAACACGTGAAACATAATTTGTGTGTATAACTCATGATCATGTCACTCTTTATACAAAATAATAATCAAATATTATAACACAATACAAACATCGTTTTAGACTGATAGGATGACCTTATATTACGTACATTTACACTTGCAATATAATAAGTTCGTGATACTCAAAGTAATTTTAACTCAATTAAAATGCATTAACCAAATAATAGAATACAAGGCAAATCGGAACAAAAGATAACAATTCAATTAATTATGCAATACCTATATACATTTGACGAAAACAGTATAGCGAACAAGTTACTGACACAATCTGCCAATAAATCATGTAAATGCTGATGTCGAAAAATTATACAAGCTATTGACAACTACAATACATTATTAATACAATTCTGGTACTGACGGCTCTTCATTTGTTTAGTAATAATCTGAATTCTACAGTCGTTGAACTATTGCGCAATAGTAAATGGCAGTGAACATTTATATTTAAGCAGAGTTTGAAGATACCAAAGGCAATCAGAATCCGTATATTGAAGAAGAACAAACAACACAATGGCCAATAGGAAAAGTACTAAAGGACAAACAACAATCTACAAAACATACATATAAAACTAAAGATCGAGTAACACGAACCCCACTAAGAACCGGGGGTGAACGTTTATTAAACATATTCAGTTAGGAGTAAAAAACGAAAATATAAATACCGATTAAAATCCACCAAAAGTACAAAAAATGTACACCTGCACTTTATATTACAAAACATTTCCAGAACAAGAAACTCAAATCTCAAAGCATAGAGTAATCATGGAATCATTAAAAAACAAATGATGTCATTATTTTCTTAAGACAAGAACACCATCTTTAGCTGATTCTGCTACGTGAAGGCATAATGACCGACATTTCCACCAACCACACACTGCCATCAACAACTCTACTGGCTCACTATTAACCCTTACTAACACGATAACAACTAATACATTGATGGATCTCTCCATAGACAGCTACAAATTTGTGTCTGTTATATAGCGGTGTTCAAATCCTAGAATATTATTAGGCCGAATCAATCATTATATATCAACAACTTTCCTTGAAACAATATACCATAGTCACCGCGAGTAGCATAATTTGAAAGCAGTAAATGTATGTAGTTAAAATGCGATCCCTGTTAAATATAGACCTTATATATTATAAATATAATGGACATGTACATGGTCATGCAGTCGATGTTTTTGATCTTAATAATTATTGCCTGTTTAATATTAATCATAAAAGAATCGGAAGTTAAAACCTCACTTTCAAGAGAATTCAGACCCGAAGGGTCAATGGAAAAACATCAATCCAATATAGACCAAAGGTGTATGTAGTATGATAAATGTTGAATATCAACGAATCCTCATGCCCTACATAAGAAAATGCATATTTTGACCATTTATATCTCAATATAATACATTCTGCAAAAACTGAATGTTTATATGTTATTATGTAATGCTCAACCAAAGTCTAGTAAATATAGATGTAATAAAACAAATCTTTATGACTTCGATAAATAAAGTACTATTATCTTATTGTGAGAACTGTATCATCATCTCGTTCGTTCGTGTCAAACACCAATCTGTCGATTAAAGACACCATGTCATAGGCCTTAAAAAATGTTAAAATATGTATTGATATATAATGGATGGCATGTCAGTTATTGTTTGTTCTCCTTCGAATACATTTATTGTCGTATTATATTTTCACCATATGACGTACTTCTTGGTTTGGAGATGAATAAAACAAAATTGAATTAGTAGTTTTGATATTTTATTGGTTATGTATCTATCGTGAATATGAGTGAACGTACTCCCAGATAATACAACACAAGCTCTCTCAAATTCAGGAGGTGACATGACGGACTTCGAAAGGGTCAGCATATCATGATGAATGTACGATATCTGACCTTTTCAACCACAAAATCGTTTTACACTGACATGGGAATCCCATGTTACGTACATTGACACATGAAGTATAATTTGTGCTTACAAACCATGCAAATCTCTAAACAAAATAATAATCAAATATTAAAACACAATACAAACATCGTTTTAGGCCGTTTTGTGGACCTTATATTGCGTGCGTTAATCCGTTAATGCAGGGGCGGATTCAGAGGGGGGGGGGGGGGNGCGTAAAATCGTGATTTTTCACATGAAATACCCCAAAAATTATTTTGACTGCGCCCCCATTAGCCTGATATCCTGGATCCGCCCTTGGAATGATAATTTGTGCATATATTTCATGTAATTCTCTAAGCAAAATAGTCATCCAGTATTATATAACAATTAAAAATAATCGTTTTGACAGATATGTTGACCTTATATTACGTTCATTAACACGTGAAGTATAATTTGTGCGAATAACTCATGTAATTCTCTAAACAAAATAGTAATCCAATAAAAACATCGCTTTCTATCGATATGTGAACCGTGAAACATAATTTATGCGTATAACTCATGCAACTCTCTAAACAAAATAATAATCGAATATAATAACACAATACACACATATTTTTAGACTGATTGTTTACCCTTATAGTACGTACATTAACACTTTACATATAATAAGGTCGTGAAACTCAGGTAACGGTAACTCAATTAAAACAAATTACAAAATAGCATAACACAAAGCAAACTGGAACAAAAGATAGCAATTCAATTAATTATGCAATACCTATACATTTGATTAAAAAAGCAAAATGTACAAGTTACTGACACAATCTGCCAATAAATCATGTAAATGTTGATGTAGATAACAATACAATACAAGTTATTGACAACTACAATACATTATTAATACAATCCTGGTGCAGATGGTTCTTTATTTGGATTATTTAGTAATAATCTGTATTTAGCAGTCGTTGACTTATTGTTCAATATTATATGACAGTGAATATTTATTTTTCTACCTTTAATCAAAATACTGAATAATGCGTGGAAAACGAACATATTGATAATGATAAACATTCACTATAAGTACATGTGCACTTTATATTACATAATTAAACTATCCCTAGACACGAAAACTTAAATCTCAGAACATTCAGTAATTATGGAATCATTAAAAACACATTTCTATCATTAATCTCTTAAAACAGGAACAACATCTTTAGCTGATTATATAACGTGAAAACATAATGACTGATCAATCACATAATACTATCAACAACTCTAATGGTTCAGTATAAACTCTTACAACTAACGCAATAGCAGCTAATAAACTTGTGGATCTTTCTGTAGACTGCTATAAAGATGTAAATGTGTTATAATGGTATTCAAATCCCCTTTATTGTTACATTGGTATCTAGATACACAGCATTAACAAACCTTCAAACACATATTCGGTCTTACCCAACATGCCTATATCAAATACAAAATAGCCACACAACTTGGGGTCAGTAAATACATGCCTCTAACTACTTTTGTAGCTAAAAGTTAAAAGCCTTGGTCAAATGTTTATATATTATGATAAACGTTGAATGTCAATGAATTTGCGTTGTCGTGATCGTATGGTAGTTTGATTTACAACTACATGTGCGATCAGTACCTATCACCGCTGAAGTTATGAGGGGAGGTGTATTCGATAGAACATTATGTAATAAAGTTTGTCAGTAACTTGCGCCAGGTCGGTGGCGCTCTCTGAGTACTATTTCTCCCACCAATAAAACTGCCTACCACGATATAGCTGACATGTTGTTGAAAGTGGCATTAATTGCCTTAACTCTAACCCTAGATGGATATTCAGGGAATAAAAGATACATTTTGATAACTTATATATGAATGTAATCGATTCTACAAAAAATAATTTCTCTATGTTTTAATGTAATGGGAAACCAACATTCCATTTAGTAAATATAGAACTCTTAGCACAAAACATCAGTAAGCAAAATATTATTATCTTATTGTGAGAACTGCATCATTATGCCGTCCATTTTCTTTTTTCAATTTTAATTAATAGTATTTTGTTATATTTTGCTTCATAACTTATTTTAATTTGAAAGTATATGAAATGTCATACACCAATCTATGGCTTGAAGGCACCCGGTCATTGGTCTTATAAAGTGTTAAAATATTTATTGATATATAAGTGATACTATATACCATTATTAAATATTTCATTTAAATGATACTTCTAAATGGATTTTTCGAAATGCACCTCGAAGCGGTTTCATACACATAATTATATCTAGAATTCAACAAGGACAAACAAGGTGTTCAAATGAACATACATATTTATAACTACGACATGTGTACATTTCCATTAATATAGACTGGTCAGTGTTCAAAGACCATATAATATATCTCAGAACACCTGATCCTACTGCATGTTTTGTAAAATTCGTGATGGTATCTCTTTATTTTATTTTAAGCCACTGTTGTTGTTCCGGAATAGTTAGCAGTTCTCGCTCCACTAGTGGCACAAAAAATACATTTTTGTTATTTTAATCTGATTACAGGGCAATGGTGAATGTTCCCAAGGCTCAAGCCCGCAGATCTGCTTCGAAAATCCAATATGAGGTGTCCTGACGATGGGGAAGGGTGGTGGTGATTGTCAGGTTACTTTACGGAAAGCCTCGCACTGGACCATAGTTGGCAACACGTTTAGAGAGTACAACGTACCCTGCACGTTAAAGATTTTTTCTAAAATTTTAAAGAGTAGGCACATTGTGGGAACTATAGAATACTAAATGTGTCGTCCCTGTCAAAATATCCATTCTTTTCCAGTGCTGATTGAAAGTCGTTGTTCGGATTGACCCACCCTTCTCTCATATCTATACAGTTTTTAGATAATGTTGAACCTATATGTTACTCCAGAATAGAATCGTCCGCACTCAACTATACATCTACGTTTGTATTATTTATTTCATAATACACTACACTCCCGGTAATATCTGACAGGATCCGATTAGAGGTTAACGTTCCAGTTAATCCATATTAACTTTCTTCTATGAATACCTATTAAGAGGATCGGCTTAGCAAAGGTGTTTACGTAGTAAGCAAGACTTGAAAGGTGCTCTACAGAATTTACCAGAGGTGTTTTCTTTGGCTGATCAAGCGTTCATCTTGACATGACCTATAATCGGGTTCTGCCAGACATTATGGCGAGTATAATGTTATTTATTTAACAGCTGATTTTAATTAGATTGTTTATTATTTGTATTATTTTTTGAAGTGTCACACTTCAATGATTGATTGATGTTACTATCTATCGATAGAAGTCACGATCTATCGATATAAGTCACGATCTATCGATAGAAGTCAGGACCTATCGATTGACTTCATCATATTATTGGTTTGCTCTAGTGTTAAAATATGTCTTCTTAAATGAGAAATATACCGTTGATCAATATTACAAAGTACTGGAAAAAAATATCAAAGCGTTGCACTTTGATTATATTTCTTAATATAATTTCTACAAGACACCCTAAAGCGATTCTTTAATACACATTGTTATACCAGTACTTTAAATTCTAAAGTGAAAAATGGGGGTGGTATCATGAACATAGCTATTTATAGCTACAGCATATGCACATTTATATGGTCTGACTAGTGATCAAAGACCACAACATCATAAAATATCTCCCATAACACCTGATCCTACTTCGTGTTTGGTAAGAATTCGTGTTGCTGTATCCTTGTTTCATTTTAAGTGCATGCCACAGTTGTGTTTGGTAAGAATTCGTGCTGGTGTTTCCTTGTTTAATTTTAAGTGCATGCCACAGTTTTTGTGTTTGGTAAGAATTCGTGCTGGTGTTTCTTTGTTTCATTTTAAGTGCATGCCACAGTTGTTGTGTTTTGTAATAATTCGTGCTGGTGTTTCCTTGTTTAATTTTAAGTGCATGTCAGGTTTTTATGTTTTGTAAGAATTCGTGCTGGTGTTTCTTTGTTTCATTTTAAGTGCATGCCACAGTTGTTGTGTTTTGTAATAAT
>MJUT01008097.1:178551-193506 GCA_002080005.1 Gigantidas platifrons
CCAAACACAGGTAATTTCACCCCAGGAAAAAAATAGATTGAAAAAAAGTTAAATATCACACCTCTGATAGCAAACATTTGACAGTGATTCCTGCATTCGTATGGACAATTAATTCCGAACAACAACACCAATGTACAAGGATAATTATTGACAAACATCGAGAATATTTACATACCTTTCAAAAAGGCAATGAAAAAGCAATAAATATAATTTTTTTACAATTTTATTTTAAATAACACATATATAATGAACACAATTAATGTTATTTGAACAATAATTCACCGATAATTGGGAATATTGCCGTCCGTGAACTCGAAGCTATGCTACCGGCAACTCTCTGCGTGACCTGAAAAAAAGTGTCTGATACTTGCTCTTACGCATAAAACGCACCCCACCTACAAATTATCATTTTAAAGCATAAGACCGCGTTCTATACGTACCTAAAAACGGTAATAACCACGAAGCACGAGCTACTTGGCGGATGATACCCCCGGGACAAATAGACCACCAGCAGAGATAACGACCCAGAGATAACAATGAAAAAGTAGAAGACCCTGCATGGTTGACGTTTGTTCGTATCAACTATTGCATGTTATGAGCGATTACTCTGACAATATATCTAACTGAGAAAAACAAATCCCACATTTATCATGTTGCACAAATATAGAACTGAAACATACCAATGCACTTATACACAAACATAAACCAGCAAATTAAGACATTTAATTTGATGCTTAAAATGTCTTCATCAAATCAAAAACTGGTACGAATCGGCAACTTAGCTTACCACAATATATTAGGTCATATGGTATTGTCAAACGCCCATATGTTACATTGATTATTCATTATTCTCCACAACCCACATTTGTATGTGACAATAAGAAGAAAATTTCAATAAGATTATAGTATGTTACTAAAGTGTTTTTAGATTGATGAAATGTAAGGGAGGATTGTAGATACCAAAGGAGTAATCAGAAGCCGTAAATCTGACAACGACTGACAATATAATGACTAACGGAAAAAGAACAAAAGGAAAAACAATGATCTACAAAACACTCAGCATAATACTACATATTGAGCAACATAAACCCCAATAAAAACTTGGGCTGAGCTCAGGTACTCCTGAAGGGTATGCATTTCCTGTTTCGCTAGTGGCACATATATATTGTTATTCTTGTTACAAAGCTTGTGATAAGTCATGAAGAGCACGTACGATTCGTCGTAATAACTGTGTATAATGCCAAGTCTAGAAGAGAATGCATCAGATCACAATTACAAGAGAAGAAACAGTATTAGTCACAAGTACAATTAAACAACAGAACAATATGTAGAAACATAAGATACTCCATGTAATTATACAAACATGTGTGAATAAGTGACATACACTGCTTATATACAATAGTTTTACAATCTTAAATTAAAATCACCAAGTTTGTCATAAAGAGTAATGATCAAATTGGACCTCACTTATACATTCCAGACATACACGTATACATGTTTCTGTGTTATATACGATTTAGTGGCTACTCAAATGGGCAGTCACATGACAATCATGTCTAAATTTTCTTATTGGATGTCAGGTATGTTCCAACAAAGTCCGTTTCCTATATATGTAAAAGAAAAGTCAGAAAGTAATGGTGTACAATTTGCTCCCAATACAATGACAAAAGGTTATTCGAAAATTGGAACACAGAACTCATCGAGGTTGTTGCGACTTAATCAAAACGTGGATTTCTAATTAACGCAAGTTACGTCTTGATTGTTCGAATATTACGAGAACTACTTTAATAATCGATTTGCAATTCTGAAAATATTCTGAATACAGTTTAGTACATATACTAGATACAATATATGTAATACAAGCATAATATATTGTTATTTTATCGGATGTTGTGGAAGTATGTAGAAGTGCAAAATATATAATGAAGTGATTTTAAATTAAAGGTCACACGATTCGATATGGTAATAAACTACTCTTCCGTTTTAGTTGATTATCATAAATGTACCTTATTCAACCTCTTAAGATTGATTAAAATAAAAGAGTATTTTAAAATTGCTTTAATTTTGCGCCCCAATAAATTTGTATTTGCAAATTATAACAATACAAAAGAATTAATTGTAACCATGACTACTGCGAGGATCAAGATTATTAATATATTTGATTTATTTGTTGCTTTATTCAATATAAATTCTTATTTTATATTTCATAATATGTTGCCAATAATCAATATTTTGAAAATACCGCAATTGAATACAAGAAAAAAGCTTTTACATGAAGATATACATATAAAAGTCTAACTGAAGAAACAATAAAAGACAAGAATTTGAAACGAAAAAAGCACATACAGTAATAGGTTTGTCCATAAGGTGTTTTAATACATGATGGGCTAACTTTCACGAATGTGGGAAATTCCATCTGTTTCAAATGAAGCGTATCAGAAGAGAACGAGGGTAAGTTATACGTTATTTTTTTTTTACACAAAACCAATAGTCTCCACCACATTCGGTGAGAAAGATGCTTTGTAGGAAAATTTATACACACACACTTTTTATGACATATTCTGCGTGGAAAATGTTAAATAACTTTTTAAGAATAGAGCGATCAAACTGCCAAAATAATTTGCAAGCATGCACCATTTTGAGAAATTCACATTTAAAGTGAAAGAGCTGCATGCACAAACTTTTTTTTATGAACATTTTAGGTAAAACAAGAATATTACTCCCTCAATAATAATGCGATCGAACTGCTGTAGCGATATGCGAATCTTTAGCATTCCATCATTTTTTGCGAATTCCCATTTCAAATGTAGGATAGAAACTTTGTAATGAAATACTAAGTGGCAATAACTTATTCATAAATAGTCCGATCAAACTGATGTAACGATATGAGAATCTTCTAAAAATAATAAAAATTCATAGGAAATATTGAGGAATTCACAATTAAAACATAAAATAATTTGCTCGTAAAAATGTTTCTGATGAACGAAGGAACAGAACGAAAACAATGTGGAATGACAATTACATGTATTTTGAATTTCACATTCAAATGTTTTACCTTGGTTGTATAATGAAAAGGTTTATATAATTTAAAGACTTTTACCGGACCTGACTGTCTATATGGTTAACACGACGGGTGTCTTATTTGGTGGTGGTCGGTGTTTCTCATTGTTTTAGTATTTTGCATTGTCCTATCATGTGTCTTTACATTCTGATTTCCGTGTTGTGATGTCCGTTACGATTTCCTCATACAAACGATGATCTGTTCGTCGATTTTGCTTTGCTTTATTTTCGTCTTGTGTACCCTATGTTGCCAGTTTCTCTGGATTGTTCATTCTTGATTGCCCGTTCAGTGTTCTCTAACGTTTATTTGTTCTGTGTCTTGTGCACCCTATGTTGCCAGTTTCTCTGGATTGTTCATTCTTGATTGCCCGTTCAGTGTTCTCTAACGTTTATTTGTCCTGTGTCTTGTGTACCTAATGTTGCCAGTGTCTCTGTGTTATCCATTCTTGATTGCCCGTTCAGTGTTCTCTAACGTTTATTTGTCCTGTGTCTTGTGTACCTAATGTTGCCAGTTTCTCTGGATTGTTCATTCTTGATTGCCCGTTCAGTGTTCTCTAACGTTTATTTGTCCTGTGTCTTGTGTACCTAATGTTGCCAGTTTCTCTGGATTGTTCATTCTTGATTGCCCGTTCAGTGTTCTCTAACGTTTATTGAAGAAATACATTTCTTCAAATAATATAAAACTTCAATGTACTTTTGTCAGATAATTCAACTGATAAATATAACTTTTATTGAACCCACTTTAGATTTGTTTACAAGTACCATGTTTATTGTTAAAAGTTTTCCTGATCATGTGACATGGTTGTTTTAAAATAGATTTTAGAGTCGATTTAATGTCACATGCAATCGCTTATTCAGAAAATACGATGCAAAGTTGCTATTAATAAAATTGATCATCGATGTTGAAGTATTATTTCATTATTAGAAACATTCAACACTACAGCTGTAATATAAATAAAACGAACAAAGTTGTTTTTGATATTTTTTTTTCTAATAAACAACTTTAAACTTCAATGACAGTATTTTGCTTTAGAAACCATTAAAATGAGATTTAGAGTGGTTGTCTGTATGAAAAAAAACAACAACAGTACTGACACCAAGGTGAAATGTGGTAAAGAAACAAAGACTCTCAATGTTACATTGAAGTCTTTTTTGGAATCGATGTAGACAAGGACACTCCGTATGATCAATGAATCCATACTAGCAGTCATCTATATTGTGTTAGAACGTTAGAAGTGATGATTTAAGTTTTGATTCTCCGTAACCATAGTTGTGCAATTCATCGAACAATGCGTAGTACAATGTAGTAATAGTTTTAATAACACAATAATTGATTTCTGTGCCAGAAATATTATTATATTTATGACTAAATGTTGAACTAAATGAAGATTATTATATAAACTGTACTTTAGTGCCAATGAAAATATCATTTATTTTTATATGCGTTTGCAGTCGTTTGCTGGGATTTTCCCCATTTATTTGTAGCAACATTCCAGCTGCACATATATACAGAGCGTAATCCTAGATGATATAATATAACAGGGTATGTGCATTCTATCTTAATGTTCACGATAGAGCAGTCTGCTGATGAGCAAACTGTGTACATATGGATTCATGAGTCTTCCCTTCGGACGTTTTACGGTCACAATAATGAATTAATTGATCTTTACGCTGTGTTTGTCTCATAGATGAATCCGGGTATGTTTGGAACTGTATTAATATTAATAGTGTTTATCTCTATTATGGTTTGAAATGGGAGTCGACCATTAACACGAGTAACACGGTGGATGCCTTATATGCAGCAGGATACACGTTCCCTTTTCAGAACAACTGAGTTAAATCCGATTTTTGATCAGATCTATGTTGCTTATCTTTCACTTTTGCTTTTGTGTTTTTTTCACGTTGACGATTGTTTGCTGTTGTCTTCTTTTAATTTTTAATTTTGGGCCACTTGTTTGTCTTTTCCATATGGGTTGAAGATTGTTTATATTACCCATTGGCATCTTCAGGTTTTCATAATCCCTTACATACCACAATTGTTTCGAAACGATGCTTGTCTTAATGTAAAACGAAATACATATTCCTATTGCTATTGACATAAATCATTAGCTAATGAGTATTTTCAGTTGTTCTTTCTTTCCCTTGATTTTGAATTAATAATAATAATATACAGAGTAGTCATAGTTAAATATGTTAAAATTTTACCAATAAATTAAACGTTTGAGAGCACCGAATGGGCATTAAAAAATGGACTACCCAGAGAACTGGCAAGACGAAGAAAAACAAAGCAAAAAAAAAAGAAGAATAGCACAATATGTGTTGGACACCACAAACAAACACACATAATGTAAATAAGAGATGAGCTACTAGTAGCCTCTGGCTGTATGTAATCCTCTTGAAATAAATAAAGAATTAAATTAAAATAAGAGATGAGCCCTCCTAAGAACAACTGGAGGCATAAACGAACCGAACATCGTTTCTATGCGGAAATCGTAATAGACATTCACACCAATAATAGCGGTTTTCTCCCTAGTTTTTGGAGACCATGTTTGAGTGACAAAAACTATAAGTTTGATAGAATATCAAGAACTAGTGCAAATTTTTTTTGAAGATAATCAGCAGCCGTAAATCTATGAAAGACAAGACAACGCAGTGGCAAAGAGAAAAGGGACAAAGGGACAAGCAAGGCGTACACAAAAAACTAAAACAAGCTATATGTATATAATGTTATATGAATGGACATTTTTGTTTCCCATATAGAGGGAAGACAGAGTCACGTTTTCGTCACCATAAAAATAACTCATTTATGATAGACTTGTGATGTTCCGTGTTCAAAATTAGATGTATTTTTTTCATAAATAGAAATTAATATGCATATTGCAATTGTGGTGTCATTTTTGCTGAATATAGCTAAATAAATATATAAAAGACTGTATTATCATTGGCTATTTCACTAATTTTCACATATGTTTATCCAGATTCTCTCTTGATGATTTGTCTTTATCCTTAATTCAGAATGATTAAATTGGGTCAACTTGTTTGGATTATTTAGTTTTCAGCGAACAATAATAGCTGCTGTTTTAATCACATCTGAACGATAACACAAGTCATGTCGTGTGAATATGCGATGTTGTCTTTTCCACATAATGGTGATTCAAGTATTTTGATTTATGCATTGTTGGTTATCAAATCGAGTTATTTAACATCAAATAAAAAGACACGAACCCAGACGGATTTATTAATATTTGATGCTAAATAACGATATGTCATAACCAGCAATACACAATTTAAACAAATTGTAAAAGGTTTGTCTTTTTCTTACAATTTATAGGTTAAGCAATCATTGTCAAAAAATCAAACTTGACCCTATTTTCCTCAGCACATAGTAATACTAAGACTGACAAGTATGTTGCACTGAATATTTTTATTAAAAAGCCAACTATATAAATTGTAGATAATAATTTACTGTTGAGTGAAAATCATACATCAACTGAAATGGTTGGTAATTGTCTGTTTGTATAGAAATTTGTTCAGTACATAACTGAAATTAGCACCACAAGAAACATGTTTGTGATTATCTGTGAAGACCAATGAAACGCCATATAAAATATTATATGTTGGTTCAAGTGTGTTATCTAAAATGGCCCAATCAAAACCGGGATTTCATAGAAATTAATACGAATTATCACGTGATAACACCGTGCAGTCAGAAGAGTAGCATGGATAACTTTGATTTAACATAAGTGACAAAATTGATGGTAGAATCACAAATAATTAATAACCTTTGATGTAATATATATGTAACTCCGAATTCAACTTCAATTAAAACAGGACCCGGGTAAACTAATGTTATGGTCAGTAGAAAGTAAAAATGTGCATTCCTGCAATAAACTTCATCATGTACTCTCCTAGTCAAAGGTAATTGTTACATTGCTAATTAATTGTAACTAATATATCTACTCATTCTGTAAGCCACCTTATAACCTTATAACTAATTTAATGACTGTGTGATATTTATTATTCTTTTATCATTTTAATTTGTTCACTTCAGTCGTGTGAAAACAGGCTAAAAATTAATTTCAAAACCGAATAGTTCCATGAAAGATGAACGATAGATTGATGTTAGCTAAATGCCTCTCTTACGCATACACTATTATACTATTGAGTCTCTATAATTACATATTAATAGCACATTTCCGCTGTCCGAACGTAATGAGGTATGTCTACGGAACACACAAAAAAAAACCAACCAAACATGTATTCAATGATAATTGTTCTTCATCAAAGCGTCATTATAATCCCACTATTATCATGTGGTACTTATTGTAAGCAGACAATAGTCAATGGAGCTCTGATCACGTGTCAGTCAGTCACATGACAAAACATATCTTGTTATTGATTCTACTTTATGTTAGGTCTGTTTATTCTGTTTGACAACAACAAAATAATTTAATAATACTTGCAATAATAAAACAGGTCATGGTATCTCATGGTAGTGTTTGTGTTTTATAGAATAAGTTATCACTTCCCGAAACAAGATATATATCTACGTTGGCTGTTGTTTATTATGAAACAAATGAATGCATAGGATTTCGTTAACTCTAAAAATAACCGATTATTCTAGACATGACTTATAATATATATCGCTTAGCCTTACGTCCAGCGCCCTAGACCACTCGACGACATCCGTTCCATAAAAAATGGAGCTTCAATAATCGAATTGTTACCTTGTCTCGTAAGGAAAATCTAGAGATCGACATAAAACATGTGTCTAAGCGTGTGTAGATGGCACATATATACTTAATATTATAATTTGACAGCAATTTTTAATATATTGTATAGGATGATGAAGAATTCATTATACAGTCACAGGAAATAAATTATATTATACAAACGTCTAAGCAAGTGATAACCATACAATATATCTGTCCCACTGGATATCAAAGTTACCTGTGGTACTAGGTTAATACTAAATATTAAAAATTATATACGTCTGAAAATTAAACCGAACAGTGTTAGAATTATATTTTTGAGCTATCAAATTTGTGTTCTTCTCTCGACGGGATTTGAACTCACACCATTGATACACTGCAGCACCAATCGCTTATTGAAGCTCCATTTTGTATAGAGCGGATGTGGTTGGCTGGACGTAAGGCTAAGCGATTGGTGTTATACACCTTATTTAATATAATATGATTTACCCGGTTGAAAACATAACTGAGCTGTTGATTATCATTTTATACATATACTGTATGATAATAAGACGAGAGTGAAGTTACCATTAACGCTATGAAAAGCGATGAAGCGAAGAAGGACAATCTATACAATGGCCAAAAGAAAAAGAACAAGAGGACAAACAATGATCTACAAAACACTGCACAGAAAAGCAAAGTTTGAGCAGTACCAACCCAACGTTAGGCAACAGTTTTCGTAAATAATTATTTGAACAAATAACATAATAAAACAAACGTGTATAAGGAAACACAATGCAAACTAATTAGCTTTGATTAATAATCAGGATGTGTAGGAAAATATAATTAATTACTTTATACAATAACACCCTTTATCTATATACCATGCAGAAATGTTTGACTAATTTGTATAATAACATCTTTTCTATAGAACATGCAGAAATATGTGATTACTTTGAAGCATTTGTTTGACATTTGACATATAGAACCTTGGTTAACCTGTATAAGTATTGTATTGTTAACACATCCGAAGGATTATATATTCATCAATTTTCATTATTATGTATATTGTTGTAGAAGTATGTGTGACTTCCTAAGTCGATGTAACAAATGCGACGATTAACCAAGTTTTTATTTCAGATCAATAATGATTGGCCGAATTCTAGAATATTCCAACTCACGCATACATGACATGGTATATAACTTCAATAAAAGGATGCATTTGACAATATTGTTTATTTTAGCTGATATCCGGCAACTTTTATACATTAAATAAAAACTACTTAGCAAAAACAAAACGATAAAAAAGTTGGAAGATATCAAAGAGATAACCAGAAGCCGTAAATCGAAGTAGGACAGACAAAGCACTGCCCTCCCCCCCCACATAAAAGGACAAAAGTCACCTACAAGACACTACAAATCATCATTAAATGTTTTGTTTCACATCTTACATTCCTGTTGTTGCTTGTCATTGGCAAGTCAATTCCTGTTGTTGCTTGTCATTGGCAAGTCAATTCCTGTTGTTGCTTGTCATTGGCCAGTCAATTCCTGTTGTTGGTTGTCATTGGCCAGTATACATTCATTCCATTACAGTACATTACTTGATATTCAGGTTTATCACATGAAATAGTGTCGTGGTTACGATCAATTTGTAATTCAATTATGAACAATACAACGCATCGTCGTTAACCCACAGATGATCAAGCCCCGATTACTCTCCCGTCACCACCGGAAGGTCAACTGGCAGATAAAGTCTTGTAGTCATGCGATTGTTTTCAAACGCATTGAAAAGTCCAGACGACTGTCTTTTTAGCCAATCCAATGACAACTTTTAAAGGTATCTAGATCAAGAAGAAAGGAATTCCTTGCAAATAATGGAAGCCTGCATTCTTTACATAGCTTTTTCACCTCATAGAGGGAGATTAACAATATCAAACGAATATTTATATCGGTAACTATCAATATACTTTTTTTTAAACCAAACGATGATTTATCAGCCAGTTGACTCACGGGTGATAGCTGCGGGTTACGGACGGTGAATATTACGTCACCAACGTACCTATCTGATACATGGATATGTTAACCTATTTTGTGTTTGCCCTTCTTCAGTGCACAGTCATACATCCGTTGTTACTAGACACTTTTTGTGGAGTATATTTCAATAATTTTAGCTATATCTAAACAATTTAAATACAATGTATATATGTTATATATTAGTTGGTTGGTTTGTTTTATAGTGTTTAATGCCGCTTTCAACGATATTTTAGCTATATCGTGGCGGTATATTCTACTGGTGGAGGAAACCGGAGGACCTGGAGAAAACCAACGACCTGCTGCAAGTCACTGACAAACTTATTACATAATGTTGTACACCTCGCTCTGAGCGGAGGTCGAATCCAAAGCAACAGTGGTGATAGAAACCGATTACATAGATAGTTATAAATTCAACTACCATACGATCACAGCCACGACGGCCCCACTGTTATATATCATGTCAGACATCAAAGTAGATCAATGACAACAATCACAGATCCTTATTACAACAGAACATTATTTCGTTAGTATATATTTATCTCTAAATTTAGATATAGTTTATCTATCCACTGGATTTAGAATAGCCGATACATGGTTAACCAAATACGTTGTACGATCACATTTAGTTCTAGTGACTGTCTAAATATTCTATATTTACTTAAAATTATGGCGAAAAACTATATATACTATTGATGTATTGTTTTAACCTTAACTCCACCTCTTTTATGTCGTTCCTAATCCATAACCTGAATTTTCATCTTTTATTTCGTAGACGTCTCTATGTTTAAGGTGAGATTTCAGGTCAGAGATAGTTACTCATTAATGTTGAAATTGGTCCAATTATTGACAATCATTATTTAAGTCATAATTATGCATGTATTATGAAACAAATCTCCGTATTCTACGACAGGCAATTGTACCGATAATATAATAGTAATAAGACACATTCAATAAACTTTGCAAAGACATAGCCCGACTATTCATTCACATTTACGATAGCAATGCTGCTAATGTTGACGTCTTGAATGACAATGTAACGCTTAAAACGTATGACAAAGTAATCAAACTTCTTTCAGCATATTTATTACTTATAAAAACAACTATAACGTTTAGAAAGAAACAAAAAAGGAAGCAAAATTGAATTTTAGTATCACTTTGAACATTGTACATATTGTATAAGATATGTTCTTTTTTGTGAATACTAAATTATTGTCTAGAATGTAACTAAATACGTATCAGACATCAACTATTATAGTATTCATTTCAAAGAAAATTCTAACATCAAATATTATATCATACATCTATAAAAAAAAAATAATAATACACTTACATCTGCTAATACAACATTATGCTATTATTCGCTTATAGGACTGTACAATGATCGTATTAAACATTACATGCCCTTGTAATTTAACAATAGACACTGTTCATTGTCAATGACACGTTCTGGTATGGACATGGACGGATCTACCGACTCCAGATGTCGAGCTTGTTTATTGTCCATCACACGAACGAGGATGGACATAGAAGATGATACTGACCGCAGATGTTGAATGGTAATGCATTTTTAGACATATAAAAATGTTGGCCCATTTTCGGATGGGAGAGGATCGGTTATATAAGACAGAAACCTTGCATCGACTTTATTAAAACTATACGATCATGTAATTCACTATAAAACTCCTTTAGATTCCCAGTGTACATTAGTTGCGAGTGTGTCTCGGCACTGATATGGTTTATTACTGTTGAAATTTACAGTTCCTAAATAATGTAATTATTATCAAAACTAAAGTTCTCTCCCCTCTCAAACATTGGTGACCTTAGCTTAATTTGGTTATTCTGGTTATATCCTTTGGTTTATTACTCCCAACAATTTTAAATTATTTGATTTTCCCATAGTGAGAGTACCTGATGAAGGTTATGTCTGAAACGAGTCGTGAGCACTAAATTAGATATCTACGTTTTTATTGTGGGGCAGGCATCAGTTTTATTAAGGTCTTTCCACATTTCAAGATGAAAGTCCTCCTTGTAATTGTACTCATATTTGACATTTGTGATACTGCTGATATAAAATAAACAGTTGACGTGAATATGTGCATGACATTTATTGTTAGGTCGCCGTGGTATGACGTTATTGAGACAATTATCATCGGTTCAACACTTTATTGTATCTGGTCAGAATCAGAACTAAGATTTACATCTACATCTGTCATTGTTTCGGTCCCACAACATCATTAATTGCATAATATACATTCGGAATGAATATCAATATGCATGTGTGCCTCTATTCGCAAAATCACAATTCGTGAACCATGTTTTATTTTCACATTCGGGAATAGGGTATGATGGATATAAATATATTACAAAGGTAGCATACCCACAACAATATAAAGCCAAAACTCATAACAGTCAGTTAGTTAAGGGTATCCACTTAGTGACTGTTGTGGACAGTATTGTATTATGGTCATTCGATTAGAGTGGCAATTTTGTGACGATTGCGTTTTATAATGGTCAGAAATTTTGTCTTAGTGGTAGTGGGCACTGATTGCACAAGTAGTTGGAAATCCAACTACCATACGATCACGGCAGCTCTTGACGATTGTCGATACTATTCAATAACAAAATAGTCAGTAAATAATATTTCGTGACAATTATAGACCATATTATATCATAATCATCAGTTAGGGTAATGACTTAGTGACGACTGTATACAGTATACCACAATCGAATATTCCATGTGTAACGAGGTCGGTTACCCAAGACATCTACGGCACGCAATGACAAAAATAAATAGGTAGCACATAATGACTTTATTTCTAAACAATTGGTCTAAGTTGTCCACAACTAGAGGGTACATATTTTCAACGCAATTTTCACTGTGGAGGGTTTCAAAAATGTTGAGTGAAGACTTGCAGCTAGAATGGAAGAATGTGAAAAGTGAAAAATATACATTCTAGTCCAACGTACAATGAACTATTTTTAATGATACATAAGTTTTAATGAAAGGAAACTAAGGAGACAGTATAAAATGTATTACATGTCAATTGTTCCTTAGATATGCTAAATGGTGTAATGTTTAACAAATAATTGCATTAACATCAATAATATGAACATAATTATGCAAAACGAAGCTAATACAAAATGCCATAAATGCTCATACATGACATATCACACACAGTCATTGCATGTAAAGTAGACTTTCAATTTATTGTACTACTACTTTCATCAACCCGATTAATTGTCAAAATGACGCAAAACGTTCTCATTTCCGAATGTCGGATGTCTTTCCTGCTGAAATATCGACGTTAACGGCTTATGCTGATTTATCAAAATAACCTGGAATAATCATGAAAACATACAATCACGCACGTATCCGACATGGCAACTAAAATTCATAAATAAAATTTCTAAATGATAATTGTTTTGAAACATGAAGACATTGTAATCGCTCCCTCTGGTTGCTTCTGTAATGCAAATCATAGCTTATCCAAATAAGGAATGACAGCACGATGCAAATAAGAAAAAGGTGTGTCCTTCTAATCAGTATCTCAATGCTCTTAGTTAGACTGTTAAACCAGTATTGTGTTTAAATAAACAATTATATGCAAAGAGGATATCGATAACCTTTTCATAAGGAAACAGACAATTTAGTGGACACACACATTTTTATTTTATTTCATTTGTTTCGTAAGATCAAAATCATCTACAATATGGAGTTTACATTTCACAACTCACATTTTATTATACGGTTTGTACTCAGTAGAGTGATTATCTTGATAGAGCTCAATTGATGATGCGAACACTACTCAAACAAAGCTATGGTGCTTCTATGCAACAATTCTATGGTCGTCATTTCGAACTGGTTCTCGTTATGAAATATCAATTTTTCAAATGACATTGGATCTTTTACGTAGATATTTTCTTTCCCCTATCATCGACAAGACTTTTCCTGATTTGACTACATGAGTAACACTGTGGGTGTCTTATAAGAAACAGGAACTGCTTAGCTTTCCTGAACACCTGATTTCACCCAGGGTATTTGGTGACGATCGTGTTGCTCATCTTTTTAGTCTTCTGTGTTTTGTTTTTTTGTTTTGTTTGTCGTTGTTCTGTGTCTTGTTTTCAATATTGCCCGTGTTTCTGGATCGTTTTTTCGGTTGTATCGAACTCTTGTGTAGAGGGTAACTTAGTATTTATCATACATAGTACCATATCTTAGTAAATAATGGTGCCATCTCATTAAAATAAAAGAAACTTCCAATCCAATTCTCGTTCGAACTCTTATTGAATCTCAGAACATTGACATAATTAATAAAGAGTCATGGTTTGATTTTGCTCCAAATTTATTTAATGCATTGACATAGAATATACATTTTTCGATGCTGAAAAGTATACAAAGAAAGGTACATAGCGGGATCATCAACTTGTTCGACGAAAGAATTGTCTATTCACCTGACAAAGATTCTGTTTGCAGTAAAAGAGGGACAACAGAAATATTGTGAAACTGTTTACTCGCGTAGTGGCATAAATCACATGTGGATTTTGAAAAACTCGAAAGATCTTTTGGATAACCTTAAATCAAGATCTTTCTCTCAAGTATCCTCCAGCAAAACGTTTGATTTTTCAACTCTATATACCACCCTACCGCATGACAAATTAAAAACCCGCTTAAAAGAAACAATCCACAAAGCTTTCAGTCATAGAAACGATGGCTCAAAATTTGTTGTGTTAGGTTACAATTCCACATATTTTTCTAACAAAATTCAAAAAGGTAAAACATGCTACTCCGAGGAACAAGTGATCAGTATGCTGGAATTCCTCATCGATAACATATTTGTCTCCTTTGGAGGTACACTGTTTCAGCAGGTCGTCGGCATACCAATGGGTACGAATTGTGCCCCTCTTCTAGCCGATTTATCTTTATACTCATATGAGTCGGAGTTTCTTCAAAAACTTGTTAAAGATAAGAAGATTCATTAAGCTAGAGCCTTTAATTTCACATACAGGTATATTGATGACGTTTTATCTATCAATAATCCTAGATTTGCAGAATTTCTTCCATTGATATATCCTCCAGAGCTGGAAATTAAAGAGACCACAGATACAGCTTCATCAGCATCATTTTTGGACTTATACCTCGAATTTGACGACAGTGGTCAACTCAGTACTA
>MJUT01008097.1:193929-207777 GCA_002080005.1 Gigantidas platifrons
TTTTTTCCAATATTGTTGTAAATGCTGTTTTAGTGACAACGGGAACCTTTGAACCGTAATGGAAGCGAGAGGTTGGCGCCGTAAAATCTGATTCAATTCACCATTTCTTTAGAAATGCCTGTACCAAGTCAGGACCATTGCGGTTTTCCAGTTTCCCGGTTGTTGACTGATTTTGTCTGTTTATTGATTTATGAGTTTTGAATTTCCCTTTGGAAGATTGCTCTGTGTTCGGTAATTTTGTTATTACCCTTATTTTCTAACAATAACAGCTTTGATAGGTCTAAAAAGGTTTTAAATAAATATAATTTGTCAACAAATTAAAATGAAGTGATCAAAATCAAGAAATATCGATATTTTATTCGTTAGTTAGGAATGTTGACTATTTAAAGGATTGTGTAGTAATTGGTACATTTTGATGCTATTGTGCCACACTGGTTGTTAGTACCACCACAAGAAATACAAGCAACTGTATTGAATCGGACATTATGACGTCAATGCCTTGTGACGATTCACCTTATCATGCATATTATTCATTACTATTCTTTTCTATCTCATTTGTTAATTAGTTTAATGTTATAAAGTGTTTACAAGAGCTGGACGATACCAAAGGGGCAATCTTAATCAATTAATGGAAAAGGACAGACAATACAATAGCCACAAGAATAAGGACAAACAACGATCTTCAAAACACTACACAGAAAACTAAAGATCGATCAACACAAACCTCACTAAAAACCGGATGTAACCTCAGGTGCTCCGGAAATGTTAGCAGTTCCTGCTCCACTAGGGACACCCGTCGTGTTACTGTTAAATAACACAAACATCATCTGAAATGGAAATCGTGATGGGAACCAGTTTGCGTCAATAAATACAAAAACCATTGATAAAACATGAACCTCCTACATTACAAATGGAAGTAATGACGAACCGAACATCGTTTTTACACTGAAAGTGAAGCGGACATAACAACACGGAACTACAAACGTGAAGACATGTAATTTGACAACATTGAACAACACGACGAACTCCACTAAGAGAAGTGCAAACAGGGGGCAAACTCTGGATATATTTCGAACGGAAGCAGATGTAGTATTGCAATATACATATAAGTAATGTATTATATATCTAATATACCTGAAACTAATTACTGAAATTAATTGTACAATGCCAAAGTAGAACACACACGTTACATTGTGTGTGACACAATATTATTGTATAACTTTAAAGATGAATAATATAGATCGTTCTTACATTAATATAATGTTCCGTAATAAACTTGTTTTCGAATCCATTTAATTATTTGTATTAATTTATTATATCATGTTCTAATTGATCTTATTGTATAATATTAATTATCAATTAATTAATCATGTTTAATCTATTAGCATGAAGTGTGCTGTGGTAGGAAGTTGCTTTACTAGACCTCATGTACTTTAGGGAGAAGAATACAATTTTCTTTCCAATAAATGATATGTTATTATTGTTTATGTGCCATATCTTATTATTTGGATAATTAAATGTCATAAAAACCACTTCCTTCTCTCACAAATCTGTCACAGAAGTGTCAAAAAAAAAACAAAAACAAAAACAGTCCAATTACATTGGGGAAAAGACATATTCTAAAGTGCATGGGAGAAAAAGCTTATCTGGTTTTACACTAGAAAAGCAATGTTTTGTCTTATAATTAAGACTAATATTAACCATGGATATGTTGCACTTGTCGTAAACACTTCCCGGTCATTTTCTCTTTCATGATTTTTCACCGGAGTACCTGAGTTCACCCCTGGTTTTTAATGGGGCTCGTGTTACTCGATCTGTAGTTTTATGTGTATGTTTTGTAGATCATTGTTTGACCTTTTGTCCTTTCACTTTTGGTCATTGTGTTGTCTGTTCTTATTTGATATACGGATTCTGATAACCCCTTATCAACATCTTTTCTTGCAGTAAAATCAGTACATTATCAGTAAATATATTATACGTTACACAACCAATATTCAATCATTTAATTAATATTCCCCCTATTACCGGTATTATTAAAGTGCCAATGTTACAGAATAATAAGATTGCAAAACATTGTACTTTATTTCATCAACACGTTACGCTCCGTGGTAGAAACACGTACTATACTGAACTACATTTTGTAATTATATTACAGAAGACCTTGATGGTAACACAGGTACAGGTACTTCTTTAAAAAGTAGCGGATTTAAGCTAGTTTTATTTGCACAAACCTCACCTGTCAGTGAAATGAAGCGGTGCTGCAAATGCTTTCCACATGTGAGTAAAATACCAACCCTCATATATAACTGGCCGAACAGCGTTATCTTAAAGAACGCCATAATATTGAACATTGTACATAATATATTTAATCTTCGCCACACAGAAGTTGCCACATGTATGATATTAGTTCTGTCATTGACAGCTGCTGCTCTCAACCATTATCTAAATATTAGATAGTATACAATGCCATCGCAATATATAATATTGAAACAGTATTTAACTTTTACCCCCCCCCCCCAAATGAAAGATAAAATGAGACGATTCTTTCTAAACCCTTGATTTAATAGTTTATTACCCGGAATACGGTGACGTTGTAAAAAGTCTGAATACAAACTTCAAGATCGAACGTAGGAAATATAAACTCCATACTCGGAGGCGGTTGGCATAGTGATATCAACGTGTGGAATATCTATAATGGCAAGATTGAAATCGTCTCTTTTGTCTTTTGTCATAAAGTATGGTAGAAAGTTGACCATTGGTTTCAAGTTTAAGGTAAATATCAAGAAATGAGGTAGATGAAGCCATTTCTGTCGTTTTCTTTATCTGATTTTTTTTGTGGGTTTATCAATGTAATTCGTGTTAGCAAAGTAATATAATATGAAATGAAATATAAATGTACAGGTGGAATTTCTAGTTGGACCTTCTACAGATAGATTCACCATATTTCCCAACGAGAGAACTACAGTTGTTATATGGGACGAAGTCCCAACTATGGTAGAAATAGGAATATTTTGATTCCAGATCCATATCACTAATGGATTAAATTCCTTGCACCGGAAATGACGCACCGGAAACCAATACAGGATTACTGCTCCAGATATTCGGATGTGCAGTAATCTGGAACTACTTCTGGTTATGAATGTTAAAAAATGACTCAAAATCGCAGTGTGTTCTAGCTCATTAAGCATATACCTTGGGACTGACAATATCATTAAACAGAGTTTCATTTCTTCCTCCTCCTGTCCGAAATAATATTTTCTATGAAATTGAGACGTCGAATACCGGATTATACAACACCGTATGTTATGTACTTTACATATATTAGGTAAAAGTAATACCAGTTTATTACCTTTAAGTGGAAGATAAACGGACACATTAATTACAATACAGATAATTGATTTTTATGACTGTGATATATTAACAAACCGAATGTCAGATTAATTGCATATTCATGAGAATTATTTACGATTATCTCTGTCATAATATTACTGAAGTGGCGTTAATCATTCAAACTAAATCAAATCTGCATTGAAGGCTACAGTACCTGAAATATCGATGTAACACAAATATAACCTAATATCAATTTAATCAAAGATCAACGTGTACAACTATGGAGTATGTGGGTGAGTGAGTGTTTGCTTTAATGCCAAATGAGCACAGAGGCTGATGATGTCCGCTTCGTACTAGACCAACATGCTTATGTGGATTTTTTTTGCTAGCTCACTGCGGGTAGACATGTTGCTCTATTCGGACACATTATCCTGATTCCGAACCGACCAGTCTTTGCTCTTTCTCCTTATTGATGCGTGCTTAGCAACGAGGCAGCAAATACCAATTATATAGTCTTTGGTTTGATTCTACCGGGAGGGGGGTGTGGGGGGGGGGGGTTAGGGTTGAACCCACGATATATAGGCTTAATTAAGGTTAGAGACTCGTTGCGCACACTAAAAAGGGTATCTGCGTATCTGATGTTGTAATTGTTAAAGTTATTAAGGATAATGGCTAGCACGATATCTACATGAAGAGACCTTCGTGGTTTTTTCTCGAAATTGTGTCTGTATTAACAGGCATTGCTGGTAATACAGCATGCATAACTGTGTAAATTTAAACACTCGGAAGATATCAAGGTAATACTAACACATTCATGTAAGTATCAGTTGAAAAACTAGAATATAACGACTGTAAAGCACAACAATTAATAGCATGTACCTTTTTGCAAAATGTAAAGAAGATACATTTTCTGATATTTAATGCAATTATCACTAAAACTAACCACATGTCTAGCTTGATTAAAAGGCTAATAGGTGTATATAAATGTACTTTGTCTAATTCTGAAATATTTGAAGAAACACCTATTTCGAGTTAGAGTGGCCATCTTGAGTGACAGTGGGTCAATTTGAATGGTGACTAGCCATGTTATTTGCCGTTGGCTTAATTTGAATCAGTGTTTTCTGAAGATTGTCCAAATAGGGTGTAATTTTATGCAAAATCTGTAAATTATGAATTTCATACGCACGCACGCAGTTTACAGTTTACCGTTTACAACATTACTGCCAATTATGAAGTAATCTCATCTGATGATTTAATAAAGAGATAGTTGAAGTGTGGAAAAAAATAATACAAAGGGGTATAACTAGATGGCAAAAAAAAGTGTGGATTAATTTTATCCAGTGATTAAAGAAAAGAATATTTCAGCGTGAAGAGCATATGGCCACACCAGTCACTAGATTACATAAGCTCACGTTATGGAGCAATGTGACTAAACGTAATTACAACATATGACTAAACGTAATTACAACATATCTTAATTAGCATAGCGTATGTTATGGATAACTAAAGACCTTCAGCACTAATTGAATTATATCGTGGAGGTCAGTTGTATTGTAGAGGAAACTAGAGTTATGGAATAACTACCATACCCTATATGTTTATAATGATTGAATAAAATGAACCACAATAGTATTATCAGCATTGCAAGAAACACGGCCTATGTTCATGTCAATCCCGCTAATGGCGATGTGTACTCGATACAACATTATGTGATAAATTTTGTCAGTGACCTGTCACTTTTAGCTCGTTTTATGCATACATGTGCTTTTTTCTTTTTGCTGTGCACACTTTCCCGTGTTTGTTTTTTGTTTTTTTGTTTTTGTTTTTGTTGTTGTTTTTTGTTGTTGCGGGTAGTGGTTCATATATTGACAAGCATAGGAAAGGGAATTACAAATAAACACGATTCTCACACTTTCCCTTTTCGCTAGTGCAATTAAATGCTTGACATGAAGGCATATTGATTTGGTAAATATCCAAAGAATATACGACATTATCTTACGATTTACATAATTTTTAATGATAAAATGGCAACTGATGTTGATACCGACTTTGTGACGCCACGGCTCTTTCGGAAAAGCTTTAATTGCAGGTGGTATCCGATAATGGATCATGCCCTTTGTCTTTTCGCGTTGAAGAGTTCTAAAGATTACTATTATTTGGTGCTACACGAAACTTCAATCACCAAATTATACCTTACGGTAGACTATTTTTAACTTTTATTAAAACAAATGTCTTTTACTTACTGTCATTCAAATTATCGTGCTAAATTGTTAAGACAATGACGTTTTCCTTTAAACTTAGTGTAAACTATATTTTATTTGAAAGAAAGTCAAACATAAATACAAGATATCAAATAGCAGGTGGGATTGGAACTTGAATATGCACATACATTTTGTATGTCATTGTATGCAACGACGCTTTTATTACTTTCTCTAAATAAACTTACAAATAATATTATCATGTTTTTTTAATTGACTGATTTCCAACCCAACTTTCTTTTGTTTTCAATGATTAGCCCAAATATATTGACAGTAAGATATTTGAAATTGAATGGGAGGGGCCGGAATTTAAATTCGCGAAAAACAAAAGGTAGAATGAAACTTTACATTCGATCTGACCGATGTCAAATGATTGATGATCATAATAACATGATGAAGTCGTAAATCTCTCGAGATATGATCTCTGTACTAGAAAAAAACATACACGAGTCTCACACAAATGTGCATTTTCAATACCCTCATTGACATACTCGTTTTTAAGCATAATGAAAACGTATTATATCCTTTAAAAGTAATCTAAAATTATAGAGAGGAACTGATTACCAAATAACAGTATTAAAAGTTAACAATTCAGTTATGAATATAGCTAAGGCACCACATGGCACTAAGAGTAACACTCTTAATTTTATTTTATAAATTAAGTACAAAACAGACCACGAATGACGTGACGAACGGCCATTAAAACAATATTTACTTTTAAATTACAAGATCATGCATCCTATATTGGTGTACTTTCTTTATCTACGTTTTTAATTGATTACTCTTGACATTTTAGAGAGCAACATTTCTCTAACGATACAGAGCAGAATATTTTACACATACATTTAACTCAATGTTCAGGAGGCATTACTTTCATACTGACCTGATAACAGATAACTAAAGCATCCTTACCACATCCCTTATTCCGAAAACGTCACACATAAGTCATAGTATATTCGATAGGACAAAAACCACAGCGATTGCAATATTTCAACCCAAATCATGAAATGTATGCTAAAACGACGCTATACAAGTTCATATGCTTCAATAAATGTAGTTTGGATTGAAATACAATGCTATTAACTTGGTTATTAATCATATAAATCCCATCGGGGATTATTAATCATATAAATCCCATCTGGGACCAACAATCCAACCTTGTCGATGCAATGAAAATAAAATGTAGTAAAATAAATGTTTAAGACGATATATTGTCTACATCAATATAGACACAACAATGGTGTCAGTTCAAATCCCGTCGAGGGAGAACACACATTTGTCAGCTCATAAATCTAATTCTATGACAGTGTTGTGTTAAATTTTCAGACGTACCTATATATATATATATATATGGTTTAATTTTCAGACGTATCTATATATATATATATATGGTTTAATTTTCAGACGTATATATATAAACAGTGTTAGAATTAGATTTTTGAGCTGTCACATTTTTGTTCTTCCCTCGACGGGATATACATAGTCTAACCTGTATTAAGTAGTCACTCATGGGGAACGCCAAAAGTGACCTCTTAACAGAGGTGACCTCTAAAGAGGTCCAGTTAAAACGGACCAAAGATGTCATCAAATGGATTGCAAAGCTCTCTCATGGGACATTGACATGCATGTGTGTCTGTGGCGATATAGCACTATTTATATAATAGTTACTGATATGGAGGGCAATATCAGGGTATACAGACTTCCCAATGGTCGTGGAACGGACCAGTGGAAATGATATTGCCAGAGCCGGAGGCGAGGGCAATATCATTTCCACTGGTCCATACCACGAGCCAAGAGCAGTCTGTCTATCCTGATATTGCACTCCATATCAGTAACTATTGTGTTTATTGCATTGAAGACCAGAATCTGACACATACAATATAAATGCATAGAAAATTTTAATCAGGATCATTGAAGGTTTCCATAGGCGTTATCACCTTCGTTATTACCTAATTTGAATTGACTACAACAATTGTTTGAATGGTGCTCAACTTATAATGAGAAATAAAATGAGATTATAAGTAACATTGTAATTTATCAAAACGTAAACAAACAAATATCCGTGTATAGACAGACCAGTAGTACCAGTCTATACACGGTTTTTGGACCGGTCTATATCAGCATTCCAGTCTATGTCGCGAAATAGTGAAGGTCACGTGGAGAGTGTTCAGCCAATTAAATGTATGATTTTTATTCTGATATGCAATAATACATTATATATCCCATGCCAAATGAGGTATTGTAAGTGGACTGGACAACATTTTTCGTCACCTCCGATTTCCCGTAATATTTCATGTAAAAAAAAACGATATTTCAGAAAATTATCAGAAAATTACGTTTTTATTATATTTGTATGTGAGAGAGCTTATATTACCAGCTAATTACTGCCGATCTTTGGTTATTATTTTCACATCCGGGCTCATTCTCCATTTAACCTGGTGACAGAAGTATCTGGCTGATATACGTGTAAAGTACGCTATAAAGGTATGAATCGACTATTAGATTTACAGACATACATGCTAATTAACATGAAATTATCACGTTAAACCATACAACAATAGTTTTTATACAGATCACAGATATTCGTCCATCGCCTCCTTGTGATCATTTGGTATTATACACCAGAAATCTCACAAGAGCAAATTAAATCATCTGATTGTCTTAACGTGCTCTGTTCTTATTGAGTGTTTTGATAAATAAATTTTCAAAAAGCATCAACTTGACATCGATATCATACAAAGCAAGTATATTCATTGGATTGTGGCGTTTACTAGATTATTTAGACCCTAGCTACTACTTATATAAGTAGTTTTACTCTAAGTATACATAAGTAGATAAAATGTATGATAATATGTATTCACGGTTTAGTCAAATGTATGAGTAGTGACTTCTAAAGTATTTTAGTATCTGTGACCTTTTTTAAGATACGACAAGATAAATAATCCGCTTTTTGATCTTCAACAGCTGTCTTAGTCGTCCATTCCGAAAGAGGAACAACATATTTTGTGTTGTGCATGTTTCATGGGAACGTTGTCTTTAATACTATACCATGGCGTCTAGTTGTAATGGTAGAAGATACCCGAGTTCTTGGTAAAAAACAAAACGTCCGTCAGTTATGGTAAACATGGATAGAGGAAACCGGAGTACACGGTGAAAAACCCAAACTACCGTCAGTTTATCGCAAACTTTGGCCGATGTAATTTGAATATTTTTAGAAAAGCCCTTACTTTCGTCAGTTTATTCCGAACTTTGGTTATGGAAAACGGAGTACCCGGTGAATATATCCCAAACTTCTGTCAATTAATGGCAAACATTTACCATGGAAACCAAAGTACAGGTTGAACATTTTTATTTCGAATTGATACTCGGATCGCCCAACATCTATTAATTTGAATTTTTATTGTATGCATGTTCTGATAATTCGCATATCAGTTGATAATTTTACAGTATATATATATATATATATATATATATATATATATATGATAATTATTGTTGAATGAATTCATGAAGTGTGAAATAAACTATATATGTACAAAGCCAGATGTTTTGTGTGAATTGTGAACTGTGCATTGGATGGGCTTAGAAATCCTTCAACCAGTATAATTAACAGTAAACACATTCGTTCACTGGAAGTGTCACAACACCATTAAAACGTAGGCGATACGAGGTCGGTAGGTGAATAGAAAGGGGAGGGGCTGTGGACTAAATTAATTGTTATATAATATATAGAAATATAATGGTTCATGACCTTTCGCCGCATTATTAACAAGAGAAACACGGCTTACCCTTCCAGAGCACCAGAAACCAACTCCGGTTTATAGTGCAGTTCGTCTTACTCAATATGTTTCTGTTTTCTGTATTTTCGCTACTACTATTTGTTGTTGTCCCCTTTTTTCTGTTCTTTTTCGTTCTCTTTCTTTAGACAATACATTGTCTGTCCATTGGATTTCCAGATAGCTTTGAATGAATATTATACACGTACATTACATTCCGCAATTTCGGAACAAAATAATTTGTCTTTCAATCATTATGTAAAAGTAATGTATATATTGCTTATTAATATATGTTCATGTCCATATGGTTATTATTTTTGGTATGAAAGAAATAGGGTTTTCAGAATTATTTTACTTTATCAAATTCATATAAGAAATATACATCGTTCTGATACATTTTATTATTTCACAATTCATCAATTAAAAAGAGTTTCAAGATACCAAAGGAGTAATCAGAATCCGTAAATCGAAGAACAGACAACACAATGGCCAAAAGAAAAAGTACAAAAGGACAAACAAAGATCCACAAAATATGCACATAAAACTAAATAGTAGTTATACGTTTAACATTTGCAAATTATAAAAGAAACACATGAAATCGAATTCATATTGATAAATTGCAGATCAGATCAGCATGATGCATTCATAATTTCACCGATATGGAATATCTGTGTCACAAATGTCCATACATGTGTTCTACTTGTCGCAAACTCTTCCCGGTCCGTTCCTCGTTCATGACTAATCACCGGTTTTGTAACTAGATTAACATGACGGTGTCACTAGTGGAGCAGGAACTGCCTACCCTTCCGGAGCACATGAGTTCAGTCCCGGTTTTTAATGGGGTTCGTGTTACTCGATCTTTAGTTTCATATGTATGTTTTGTTGATCGTTGTTTGTCCTTTTGTACTTTTTTGTTTGGTCATTGTGTTGTCTGGTCTTCTTCGATATACAGATTCTGATTGCCCCTTCCAACTCTTCTTACGAAATTCAAGATCTTGTTTTTAATTTATTAATTTATTTTTATTTTCTTTTTCTTTTATAGAATATAATAGATTCAATTCAAGTGAAATCAAGATCTTAACGTTCAAACGAACGGAACAAAATAATATTTTGAAGATAACAAAGTGGTAATCAGAAGCCGTAAATCGAAGCAGAACAGACAACACAATGGACTAGAAAAAAGATAAAAAGATAAAAATGATATACGGTTTCTGATTGCCCCTTTGGTATCTTCAAACTCGTCATACAAAACACTACAGAAAAAAACTAGATTGAGCAGCACAAATGTCACTAAAAACTTGGAATGAACTAAGGTGCTCTGGAAGGGCAAGCATTAATTTAACAAATACATGTACATTGTATATAATTTTGTCCCTGACCCCATACACACTGATGCTCAAGGACGTTCATAGATATCTGATTTGTTTTTCTATTAAAGCTCTTTAACAGGTAGGAACATGTATATTATTATAGCTATTTGAGCAACTTATTACAAAATTAAAACATTAATAACATAAATTCTGAAAGTGTTCTCAATGGAATTGAAACGACAAAGAAAACAGTGCATATCTTCAAATATTTCGTAGATTTGATCAAGTAAATGCCAACTCGTACTGAACATATGATAGTATCAATTCTCTTGGCATAGTATCGAATAAAATTGAGAATATTTTAGGTCCCTTGGCACTTAATGCCAGTACATTTCATTTTAATTTACGATATATCAGAATTATCTAAGTAGAATTGTCATATGGAAGAATGCACGCAGTCACACTGACTCCAAGTGATGGGTTATAGAATGTAATGCAATGAGAATATCATGTATAACGTCTCTAAAATAAAATCTATTTTTACTGTTCGTTTGCTTTACTTTTTGTCATAGAGCACATGCAATAAATAATTAGATAATATCATCGATTAAACCATTTCTTCTTTGTGATACATTTAGATACGAAATCGTGGGTGTTTTTTTTTTATCTAATTTTTATTTTATTTATTTTTTGGGGGAAGGAAGGGGTAGAACTACAAACTTGATAGGATAAAACACCTTCAAAATTGTGACCTGAACTTGAGTCGTAGACTTGGTTAGCAATTGCATTATGCCATGGATGGGTTGGGTGTGTACAAATGTAATAATTAGCTTCGTTTTCTTCAAGCTTCTATAGTTAATTACTTTAAGTAATGTAAACATTTTCATCACGTATATCTAAAACCCACCAAAAAATATATGTATTTCTCACACAAAAACACACAAAAATAACGATATATATTCCTCATTTCACAATAATCTAGTGTACACTCAGAATTTTACACACAGAAACAACATCAATGGTTGAAAACAACGCCAAAATGAATCATTACCCGATAAACGGAAAGTAGTTCAAAATGTGGCTCTTGGTGAATCATTGCCCATGATTATTTTTCCGAAAAAGCGGAGTTCTTAACTTTATATATGGATATAAACTGAAATGTTAGCTAACTGAACAGGACATACGTATGGATAGTTATAGAGGAAAAAATTAAAAACTCAGATAGAATGCGATATCAGCATAACATATATTTCATGCTGATCACATTGGCCACTTCATACACGCTTTTCTTTTGCACATTTAATCATTACATCTGCAATCTAACTTGATTGTGAGGGCCGTCGTGGTCGTGATGGTATGGTAGCTGGATTTATAACTACCTATGCAATCAGACCCTATTACCACTAACGTTGTGGGTTCGAACCCCGCTGATGCGAGGTTTGCTTGATGTAACATTATGTGCTAAAGGTTATCAGTGACTTGTGACAGGTCGGTGGGTTTCTCCGGGTAGTCCGGCTTCCTTCACCAATAAAACTAACGGCCACTATATAGCATAAATATTGTTGAAAGTGGCGGGAAACACTAAAATCCCCAAAACACTCAAACTAGTTTAGGTGTGTGGTGTTAGTGGCTCTTTGTGATGATATATAAACAACGACAACATAACAGAGGCGTATCGGGATATTAAATAAGTATTCATTATAAGTTATAAGCTCCCTAGTGACCGTCTATCGTTATTTGGACGGTCAGTAAATTGTTGAAGGGTGAGCGCCTTAGCGCGAACCCTTCAACTATTTACTGACCGTCCAAATAATCATAGTCGGTCACGGGAGCTTAGAACATTTTTGTACGATGTTGCTGATCTATAACTTGAAACAGTAACTAAGTTTTTTTTTCACGAACTATGTTTGACAGACTTTCTTGGAAGTTCTAAGGCTATATACGTAATGGTCACTAGACAAAATTAAGCACCGCCCACTGACCTTCTGTAATTTTCCGTCTGCATCGTTATCTTTATGAATGGAATTTTCTCCTGGCCAGGTAAAGCGTATTAATCTTATTCTCTAGATTTCTATATATGGCTCTCCTTTCTATCGTTATTTTTAGGAATGATTTTATCCAATCATAGGTCGTCAAATAAATGCAACGTCGTACAAATCTATTTGGCTTTACTGAAGTATAATAAGCATAAAAATGTCCCATTCATCTGCTAAAGCAAGATTATAACTTGATGTCAACTTACCCTTCATTGAAACATATTCCACTTCTATAGCAATTATAACCTCTTTCAACTGAACATTTATTATAGAACAGATGATTTTATCACTCTGTAATAATCACCAATTATTATGTTATAATGAGCACACCTTTAGGTTAACTACTTTAACATATTTTAAGTTTGATTCTAAGCCATATCTTGTTAATACCAAAACCACCATGACTTATATATCTATGTTTATCCTCAAATTGTGTGATTTTGAGTACTAATGAAGAGGGTCAAATGAACTTCAGTGTTATTAGGTCATGGACCTGATAAAGCATTTCTAATACCTGATTCATGTAGAGCGACAGAAAGAAACGGCAACACTATTGCGCTGACGTCACAGATGATACCATTGAAAACGATGAGAACGATGCTTGTTTCAGCTATTTGCAGACAGTTTGGAAGTTATTTTTGGACTTTGATATTGCAGGATAATACAATATATATTGTTGATACACGGACAATGTCTTCGCAAACATTACATTAAGAAGCTCACAATTTCCCATTAAACATCTGATCGCTTCTGGTAATATTGAAGTCAAGAAGATAATTATTGTCCTTGACGATGCCGTCCATGCTAATGGTAACAGTCGTAACGTTATAAGTCCACAAGAACAGTATGCAGATACCAATGGTGCAACCAGAAGCTGTAAATCGAAGAAGAACAGACAATATACAGTGGCCAAAAGAAAAAGAACAAACAATGATCTACAATACACTACCTAGAAAACTAAAGATTGAGCACTACGTAACGCACGAGAAGACATCATGAGAACATCGTCTGCTCTATGTACTTTCTCTTTCGTCTTTATGTTAAGCTATGTTTGTGCTATTTGTTAAATGTTAGGTTGATTGATTGATTTCTGTTGAATGTCAAGTGACCTTTATTTCAGCTGTGTTCATAAAATTGC
>MJUT01008097.1:236809-252915 GCA_002080005.1 Gigantidas platifrons
TTTCTGTTTTTCATGTGATGAATTCTACCATGATTTTTATATGATGTGACAGTTCCCATTTCTATATGAATTTAGACAGCTTTCTGTTTTTCATGTGATGAATTCTACATTGATTTTTATATGATGTGACAGTACCCATTTCTATATGAATTTAGACAGTTTTCTGTTTTTCATGTGATGAATTCTACGATGATTTTTATATGATGTGACAGTTCCCATTTCTATATGAATTTAGACAGTTTTCTGTTTTTCATGTGATGAATTCTACCATGATTTTTATATGATGTGACAGTTCCCATTTCTATATAAATTTAGACAGCTTTCTGTTTTTCATGTGATGAATCAAAATTAATCATAAAACAAAATAAGTCGTCGCATTCAAAGCATCGTGAGGGGAAACAATATAGTATAGTTATATTGAAGATTTAATACATTTATTATACGTTCACGAAGAAATGGAATGAATATGGATATGTCAAGAACTTGACATTTTCAACATGTGAATACTAAATGATTTTCCCCATTGATATTTATATTATTAATTTTTAATTTACATAACTTGCTTTTTTCGAAAACATTATTAATCAAGATTTATAGCTTGATGCACAATTACAGTTTATCATGTGAACATACGACTATGATTGGTCAGGTTAAATCACCATCAGTTTTCTGTCGTAATGAAATTACAGTTTCCTCTAGTTAGCTTGTTCGTTCTTTTTTTTCTCAACTTTATCTAGATTTGAGACATAAGTAAGGTTTATATTATCAGATGGTGCATGTGCATATTAGGTATTGGTAAAATTTGCTTGTATCATTCTAAACACGAAACTTAGTTGGTTGCGATTTGTATACATGTATGCATAATGTTTTGACCAAAGGTCCTAGGCAACCACAAATGTAATAGCTCACCTGGAGTAATGTGTGAAATGAACCATGTTCTGTTTTGGTTTCAGAGATTTGCATGAGAGTTAAAAGTCAGATATGGTAAACAATAAAGTGTTTCTGAGAGAGGGAATGTTACATGATATGTCTTTCCATGTACCTTTCTTTCAAACAAAGCAAACATAATATTAGATGTGCGTATACTGGTGGACGTAAATTAAAAATAGAAACAAAGCTGAGAATAAACCAGTTTACATTTGAGTCAAAACTCAGGCTTTTGTCTTTTTTCAAATAACGTTTCTTTCAGAAAAAAAAACGTGTCTGGTTAAAGTTGTTAGATAATGTACATGTCAATCACTTATCATCACGAAATTGACAACAAACCTCTAACTCCATGGATTCAGAGTGAGTGAATGAGTGAGTGATTGCTGTTTAACGTTGAGTGAGTAATTTTTCAGCTATCATTACGAGAATAAGTTGCATTATATAATATTATAATGATGTCCGTTTTGTACTAGACCAACCCACCAATATTTTTTAGTGATAGTTCACTGAAACAACAGTCCGCGGGTAAACATGTCATTTCAGTCGGACACATTATTCTGATTCCGAGCTAACCAGCATTTGCTCTTTCTCTGTAATGCTGCGTGCTAATCGAAGAAGCAACAAATACCAATGTTTTAGTCTTTGGTTCGACCCGACCGCGGCTCAAAGCCACGATCTACCGCACTTGAAGCGAACACGCATGCCAATACACCACAGATGCGGTCCATGGTGATTCAGAGCTTTCTATTTAACAAAAAATCGTCTTAGACTACCGTTCCGTAAAATTAATCCAATTTACATGTACATAAAAACATAGATATCAACATTCAGTTCGTACGACGCTACACTAGACAATGTTTTCTGTATATTGACTTTTATCATTGTTTTACTTGGTGTCCTTCAAAATATTTGTATGTTTTAAATATCAAATGTAATCTGTAGGTTATTGATATCTATCATACGATACACACGTGCCAATATATAAAAACAACATCTCTTAATGTGAAAAATAAGAAATAAATGGCGTTTGAAAAACAAGTACCAGATTGATCATTTAAATTACTCTATAATTACCTGTCAATTATGTAGTTCTAGCATCAGTTCAACAGCTTATTTACGAGAAAACAAATAAATAGTTTATGTTGTTTCATGAAAATTGTAAAAATTTAAAGCCAGAACATATTGTTTTATTGTAATTATATGTTTTTCCATCCTTTATAACGTTACTATTGTTGTGGTTTCAATGTTTGACGGCCTTTTTCCTTGTATTAGGATATACGATCATACGATAAAACATATTACTGACACCGATACTTCAAGTAGCTTAATGAAAAATTTCTGAAAACACTATTAGCTTTATATTTTATTGCCTCTATAAGTCAATTATATCGAATTGGATTTCACTAACATTACAAAAACGAATGGTTTAAATATTTCATTAGAATTGCTGAATAAAGTCATGAGGAGTTCAGAAGAATAGAAGGACGGCATATACACAGAGTTAATGTTATGACGATTCCGAGACGCAACGATCCCAAACCGTCCAAAATAATTGTCTCGCCTACTTTTCTTTAAACAAAAGTGAAGATACTAAAGTGGTCATCAGAAGGGTAAATCAAAGTACAGACCATGTAAAGAGCGAAGGAATAAGAAGAAAGGGACAAACAATGATCTACAAAACACTACACAGAAAACTACAGATCGAGATATACGAACTCCACTTAAAATCGGGGATGAACCCCGGGTAATCCGAAAGAGTAAGCAGTTCCTGTAACTCATTATGCAAAAGTCATGCATATTTTGTCTATTCGCTTGTGATTTTGTTCTGGAAATAATAGGCGTATTTTTTTCCATATTCTTTTATCGTTTATGTAAAAAAATGAATATTTACATAATGAAAAAGGCAAACATATTTTCTCAAATTATTACTTTATGTAAATATGCATCTGCATGGTACATTATATAATTCTACAATTCATCGTTATAAAACACTCTTGAAATTTTAAATAAGAGCAGAAAAGAAACTCAACAAATTCAATTTGACAAACTGTTGAACGACGTACTTGTAATGAAGACTGGTATATTCATGTTATTTCACAAATTACACAAATTCAAGATATTTACATTCAAACGGAACATAAGTACCTTTTTCAATGTTCTTCTACAAACCAAGATATAAAACATATCCATTTACATCATGGTTGTCAATATATCTAGATGTAACAATTATATAATTCTGTCCACAATTCCACTGCATACAGGAGAAACCAAACACTTGCGGTCAAATTATATAATTCTGTCCACCATCTCACTGAATACAGCAGAAACAAAACGCTTGCGGTCACTCCGATTTCGTAATAATATTTGTGCTTTCTATCTTTGGCTCGTTCACTCCTTTAAGAAATTGTGAAGAATATCGTCATGTAATTGTTGTTGTCGAAGCTAATCTAACACATGAATTACGTTATCACTTTCAAACAAATTTAATCAAACAGACAGATTAAGGATGATGATGATCTTTATTCTCCTAAGCTAAGACAAACAGAGAAGATATAATATAGTCCAGTCAATCTACATGAAGAACAGTTTTATCGATCATGTGTTTCAGAAAACAAACCAAAATAATTATATAATAACTCGTAACCAGGAGAATGAACTTATATTTTTTTCAATTGTACAATTTTAATAAATAATTCAAATTTAATGATTTTTATGTTTTGATGACATAAAGATAGGTATTGTTTTCCATTCGTTAACAAACACTAGTAATTTACATGATATATAGGGTCTAACACCGGGAGAGGTGCAAGATAGTAAAATCTGTGACACCCGAGGGTAAGATTTAAATCGTATCGGACGAGGCTTGTCCGAGTCTGATACGATTTAAATCTTACCCGAGGGTGTCACAGATTTTACTATCTTGCACCTTTTACGGTGTTTGACTCTTTTTCTCACCCCTTTCTACGGCCGTGTCAATGTTTGTTTACTTTTTGTGTAGTTTTTGGCGCATTAATTTGCGAACCGTATCACAGGACCAAAATGCCACGTAATAAAATAAAACAAGATTTTCATTTTACAGCTTTAAAGAGGTTCAATATAATAAAGTTAATAAACTTGTGATAGATTCTACAATATCAAAATCTTACACCTTTTACGATGTTTGCCCCTTTTTCTCATCTCTTTCTATCGTGTCAATATTTGTTTACGTTGAGAAAATATATAGAGTACTCTCCCTTGTTCGGTAACTAACGTATCTGACGTAAATAAAAAAAATTACCTCCTTTTTCACCAACGTCAAACAACTTTTTTACAGACATTTATCGCGGTTGTAGTAGCATTTATATAATATATTTATAAAATACATTGTATTTTATTGTGAAATACATTTAAAATACTGCCAAGACACTATAAATCGACAATTTAATTCAACAATGGAAAACAATTTTGCGGGAAAAACGGCGTGTAGCTTGTCTTACCCTGCAGCCGGGGTAAGATAGAAAAATCTTTTTCTGTCTTACCCTGCAGCCGGGGTAAGATAGAAAAAAAATTTTCACCTCAATTAATGGACTACTTTATCCAAGGGGTGAGAAATACACAACCATGATTTATCAAGTGCGTTACCCTATCCATTCTGTTCAGTCTGCAACGGCAAACGGTGATCTAAAAGTGCAAAAAGTGTATAACAAAAACAAGAAAGAATAAGTTTCAGATTTTAGTTCATCCTTGTCCAAGTCTAAAACAAAACACTGGCATCTACAGATCATTCTTGTTTCAATTGATCTTTTAGCTTTTGTTCAACACTTGGTACATTCATTTGTTTTCCAAACATATTTTGACTGTGTTACATGCCTGGCATGCAACAGTGATCATAACTTCCTTTTCACGAATTATTTGTAAAAAAAAAAAGCAAAAAAAATAGGTGGCCTTAGCCTATTATGGCCCTTTGGTTTTCCTGCTCCCTAAGACTTTTAAATTATTTCGTGTCAAATATTTTGACTTTGAGCGTACCTGATGATGGTTATTTCAGAAACTCGTCGTACTCAGTAAATTTGACATCTACGTTTTTATAATATAACATTATATACAATGTGTATGCTATCTTGCTCTCGTAATAAATGTTTAGAATGCGACATAAAATTATTACCATTTTACATTTGTCCAGTTCCCCATACATCATAAAATTAGATGTGGACTTTTTTTAAATACAAAGCTCAAATGCACCCTTTCTAAAATATCTATATTTCCGTATCCCAATATTTTATCTACATGAGACGAAGACAGATTAAGTTGATTGATTGATTTTTTGTGTTTAACGCCACTTTCAGCAATATTTCAGACAGATTAAGTGATCATATTTAATGCAAGTTATTAAACGGATTGATCCAGTAGTCTATTGGTGTTTTAATAAGAAAAGTTTGAAAAGGGTAATCAGAAGTTGAAGAGAGACCGACAATACAATGGCCAAAAGAAAAAGAGAGACCGACAATACAATGACCAAAAGAAAAAGAGAGACCGACAATACAATGGCCAAAAGAAAAAGGACAAACAATGAGGTACAAAATACTACACAGACAAATAAAGATTGAGCCTCATTAAAACAAGGGAAGTGTATACAGTTCCTGCTCCACATGTGGCACCCGTCGTGTTACTCTTGTTACAAACCCAGTGATAAGTCACGAATGAGGAAAGGACCGGATTGTGATTAAAACAAACGGAACATATCACGTGGTCATTTGTGACATAGATATTGTAAGTATTATGCTTAAAGGTGTGTTGTGTTCTTTTTCGACCACATCAAGGGACGGGTTATTTTGGCATTTAATAGCGTATTTTGATAATTGCAATATTAATGGGATTTTGCACCAACATTTCTTGTTGAAAACTGTAGGGTTATATATTTTGTTCCTGTACAATTTATATATTCTTATTCGGGAAAAGGATACCCCCTAAGTGACATGATCGTTCAATGACATTTTTCAGCTATGAAATGGCGAGATGATGAGATCCGTTTTGTACTAGACCAACTCGTTTAGTTTAATTTTTATAGTGCTAACTCACTGAAACAACAGTCCGCGGATAGACATGATGCCCCACTTGGACATATTATACTGATTCTGAGCCAACCAGTATTTGCTCTTTCTATTTAATGCTGAGTTCTTAGCGGAGAAACAACAAATACCAATTTCATAGTCCTTGGTTTGACCCGATCGGGGCTCGAATCCACGATCTACCGCATCCGAGGGGAGTACGCTTATCATTACATCATAGATGCGGTTCCGGGATATATGCATAAGACGTGTTAGAAAATATCAAAGGAGTAATCAGAATCCGTAAATCGAAGAAGGGGAGACACTACTATGCTTACAAGACAAAGGACAATAGTTAAAACAATGATCTACCAAACACTACACAGTCAACTAAAGATCGAGCAACACAAAGCAAACTAAAAACCGGGGTGAGCTCATATGGTCCGGAAGGGTAATCAGTTCCTGCTCCGCCAGTAGCACCCACTGTGTTGCTCCAGTTAAAACCTGGTAATAAGTTATGAATGAGGAAAACACCATAGGATATACATTGTCACTAGCAACTCTAAATGAAATTTTCGATGGAGTAAAAACCAATTTAATATTTTTCATTGATCCTTGAATAAATTCAGTTTCATGATATGAAATAAATATCAGTCGACAACTAATAGTCTAACTAATGACTATTGGAATGACTGATTTGAAAATCTCAACCATCAAAACCAAATAGGGACCGTCGTGGGCGTGATCGTATAGTAGTTGAATTTACAACTATCTATGCAATAAATGCTTATCACTACTAAAGTTGTGAGTTCGAATTCCGAGGTGTACCCGTTACAACATTATGTGATAAAGTTTGTCAGTGACATGTTGCGGGTCGATATTTTTCTCCAGGTACTTCTGTTTCCTCCACGAATAAAGCTGACCGCCACGATATAACTGGACAAATAATTGTTGAAAGTGGCGTTAAATACCACACCACTAAAAAAACGAAATACATATGTTTTCAGTCAAAAATGTCAGCATTATATTGCAGAACAGAAGAAATGGCAAGTTATTGCACAGGTCCCATCGATCCCTCAAATGCTATATGAGAGGAATGTCCATTGGAACTTTTACTTCAAACTTCGACAGCACGTCTTTATGTTCATCATCTCACTCACCGTGCAATCTTCGGTGATTATAATACCATGAACCTCATACACATACATACGTGTCTGTATTTATACTGACGACCAGAAAGGTATTATATTTAAAACCAAGCTTCATTTTACAATGTTTTATTAACTAAAAAATGGGTTGTGATCATTTATAACGTATAATTTTGTGAAAAGATACAAATACATGTAATGTAAATACAAAAATGTATAATAATGTGAAAAACAAACAAAAACAAAAGTTGTTAAATTGTCAAAATATTTTAAATAATGGATTTCCTGGAAAAATTTAATAAAAATAAAATACTTTGATAACATTTAATAGTAAAATCAGATTTGTATAGCGTCAATATTAAAAAAAAAACCATCTCATATGAAATAACATTTTCCATTGAAAATACATCAGTTATGAAGGTTGACAGTTAATTTTAGCAGGATATGTTCAGTACCAGTTTTGTCCGAATCACCTCGGAAGAATAGAAACAAAAAATAAAGAAATAAATGACAATGAAATGCAACAATATAAAAGCAAAATATCAAAACAATTTTCATTATGTACATACGAATATAAAAAAACACCTACAGTTTCCTTCTCTGATATTCATATTTGAAAGACAAAATGGTATCTGACAATTGAAAAAAGGTTTTGCTTATATTTAGCTAAATAAAAACGATACTCTACACGCTATTTAAAGTAAATAAAAACAGTGGTATATGAGACAAAAAAGGCACTAGTATCTAAGTAAATAACAAATCTAACATCTAAGTAAATAAAAACATGGATATTTGAGACGAAAATAAAGGCTCTAGTATCTAAATAAACAAATACAACGTTATCTGAGTCGTAAATAAATATTCGCGTATCTAAGTAAATAAAGAAATGCTATCTAACACATAAATAAAGGATCTGGTATCTAACAAATTGAGGACAATGATATTTGACGCATAAATAATGCTTCTAGTATCTAAGTAAAAATAAACAATGATCTGACACGTGAATAATGGATCTACTATCTAAGTAAATAACAACAATTATATCTGAAACGTAAATAAAGGCTCTAGCATCAAAGTAAATAAAAACAATGACAAATGAATAAAGGCTCTTAACATCTACGTAAATAAAAACAATTATATCTGAAAAGTAATATCTGACACTTAAAGAAAGACAATGGTATATAACAAGTAAATAAAATAAAATAATATAATAGTTATTTAATTCTCAATGTATATAAATGAAAGACCTTGGTAGTCAGTTTTTATTTTGTAGTCGTTTCTTCTTAGTGAAATGATTTACATTGCACTTCAAACGACGTCTGGCGACATATACATTTATTTGTATCCCATTGCCACTTCCGATAACCTCTACGAGCATTAAGCCAGGGATCGCTGTCGTATTCCTCAGACAAAGAATCGACATCCTTAGCTGCAACCAAACTTCTAAGAAGACTGACAAATTGCTGCCATTCACTCTCGGATTCGAAATATTTTTTCAAAAGTGGCCTTTGGACTTCATAAAGACGTTTCGCTCTTCCTATCAAAGGCTCGTTTCCTTCATCTTTCATATTTACAACATCAGACATCTGACTGATGATGGCTTCTATTTTCTGTTGGTCTATATTCAGAAGAGCTGAAAATAGATCCAATCTTAAACAGTTCTGATCTTCGGATATTGATCCTTCGTAGAACATGGCATCCAACCTAGTCAATAATTTAACACCTCTCCCACGAAACGAGTTTGCTGCTTCATCACGGCTTGCCATTATTCTTGGGATGTTTTCTTCTGTATACGGACCGTGCATGCCTGTTTCCCCATCCATGTATCTCAGTACTTGAGCTCCACCTATACCAATTCCATCGACTCCAGCATAAACAGCATATTTTATCTCATTAAATTTGAAACCTGCTGAAAAGTATGTAATAAGTCCACGGAGATGTGCTTGATGTACGATGGTTAACGCTTCTTCAAACGTTAACTGATACATAATACACTTGGATGGATACGTGTCACTAGCACCGTCCCACGTGATCTTATCAAATCCACCAATGACGGTTATTTCAATGGCTCGTGTGGCGATATCTATTTTTTTGTCAAGTTGTACTGGATTTTCCTGATCATAATCGTCTCGAATCACCTGATTAAGATTCCAAGCTGCAGATAAAATTTGCTTCTTCTTCTTTTGGACTTGACCCCGGAGTGCATGCATATATCTGACCGCTTGTGATGTCGACAAACCATCCATGGATACCTTGCATTCTGCTGCACCTTGGTAAAATGCAGCTGTTGCTGATGCAGCTGTTATATTTACAAGTTTAAGAAAGTCATCTTTGAAATCTCCAGAGTCCTTTACACATCTTCCAACAAAGTATGTTGTCGGAGCATTTGGTCCAACGTGGAGGCGTACTCGAGCAAAGTCGAAAATTGATGGAATTCGATATGACTCGATCTTTTGTCTCGGGAGATTACGTGGACGTTCCAGGTGTTCGACGTGAACTATGGCTCCTTTCATCCAATCATTGAAACGAGTTGTACCTAGGACATGTCCGTCTCCTGGGTCAGTGAGTGACATGTAAGTTTGAGAATATGGTCTAAAGCCGGGTGTTCCAAGACATCGAGCTGTAGTGTGTTTCCCTTGGCAACCATGGGCAATATTGTAATATGCTAGTTGGAATGCCAAGTACTCCACTGGAGATGGCTGTCTGGTTTGATTACGGAGATACTGTGCCAAACCGCATATGGCAGGTAAAAAGTCAGCTGATAATATCTCGTTGTCCCAGTGGAGATGAAATTTGTTTGTTTCGTCATCAACGGTTGCTTCAAACAGTATACCATCACCACAATAGTTAGGAACTACGCCGACAAAAAGTTCGTTTTCGACCTGCCATTCTCTAATGACTTCCGATGCTATTTTACCAATTATATCTAACTGATCCACAATATCTTGTACTCTTTTGCTTTCAATAATCATAATACAAATGTTTGCGAACTTCTCTTTCCATTCGTCCTTCTCGGTGAATATTCTGTCCAGTCTGAGATGGATCATATCCTTTGCTGATTTCATATCCACAGATCGTCTGGTTGGTAGCTCTTTGTTAGATTTGAAAGCCTCGTGTAAGCTATCAACTTTGACCTTGACGTTGTAAAGATTAAGCAGTACATCTTGTAGAAACGACAAAGAGGCGTGTCTTAGTTTTCCAATACCAACGGAACACATTTCTTTACTCTGAAATAGAAATAAAAATGTTAAAAATTTAAAAGGATATGTCTTCATTTAACAGGCAATTAAAATGGGTAGGACTTGAACCTATGAGACAGTAAAGGCATTTTCGTCCCATTCAAATATAAATTTTAATGGGACTAGTGGCCGTTTTTAAGTGCCAACCCTTTTTTGTCTCAGGGAGTATTGTTCATTTCACAGGGAGTGAAGGACATAAATTTAGTAAAAAATGTAGATATTGCATGTTTCTTATTTTTGTTGCACTCCCTGATATTTACATTGTATTATTTCACATTATTAAAATTCATTCGTCATTTTGAATAAATGACATTTATGGGATATATATTGAGTTTGTTATTCTACCTCCCATATCCAAAAAATCAAGCGGCTTGGTTGCACTGGTAGTACAGAGAATAGTGTAGAAAGTTTCAGGTTTTTTCTCTACAGATTGGGGTATCACAATTTATCTGCTATGTCATGTGGTGTGGACATTTCTTTCCGAAGTAAAACATAAATGCAGTTTATTCTAAAATAAAATTATTTATGTTTTTAGAGGACTCAACTGTTAAAAGGGAGATCATTTTCATTGATAAATTTAATTGTATTGTACTAACACGACTAACACTATATTTCTATGACATGTTACTAATATTAACGAGGCCAGGATAAGGTACTGGTACTTATGTTTTACCACTAACAAATGTAAAGATTACATTAAAGATATTAATTGTGAAAAAAAAAGGGAGATCATTCAAACTGATCGTTAGAATACTAGATTTCTTATGCATTAGTTAGCAATTTAAATTTTTAAATTAAGCACAAGCAATTTTACTTAGTAATAGAAATACCTTAATTTGAATATCGGGTTTCAGAAAATAAATTTTAATTGGTTTATTTATTACATCAACCAATCAGGAGGATGGATTACACTCATTACAGCATTGTTTTAAGAAAGCTTTGGCCAAAGGTCACGTTTGTTGTGACTCTGATGAAATTTTCCCACCACCACCCCAACATACATGTAGCCACCTGCATCAACCCCTTTTTTAATTTCATTTTTGTCTCGGGGAATGGCCGTTTTTAAGTGCCAACCCTTTTTTGTCTCAGGGAGTATTGTTCATCTCACAGGGAGTGAAGGACATAAATTTAGTAAAAAATGTAGATATTGCATGTTTCTTATTTTTGTTGCACTCCCTGATCTTTACATTGTATTATTTCACATTATTAAAACTTATTCGTCATTTTGAATAAATGACATTTATGGGATATATATTGAGTTTGTTATTCTACCTCCCATATCCAAAAAATCAAGCGGCTTGGTTGCACTGGTAGTACAGAGAATAGTGTAGAAAGTTTCAGGTTTTTTCTCTACAGATTGGGGTATCACAATTTATCTGCTATGTCATGTGGTGTGGACATTTCTTTCCGAAGTAAAACATAAATATTATTTTGCAGGTGTCAAGTCGAAACTTCAATATCATTGCACATAAATACTTCATATCAATACAAATCTACATAATTTAGGTAAATTAAATCGATTTAATTTTCTACAATCGTGTAGTATTTAATTTATGCTACATTTCATAGCAAATGGATCAGGTGAGAATATTGAGATGTTGTATCCATTAAACCTTACTAAAAATTTAGCTGAACACAGGTGCCCCGGAATGATAAGACATTCATGCCCCACTAGTGACATTTGTCGTGTTGCTGTCAAACGACAAGGACATCATCTATAATAGGGTTTCTGATATGCAAACTCTTGACAAAAATATTTTGTATTTCCGTATACGATTTGAAACATATGTATTTTACATGGACAATTCTTTTATGTCTATATTGATAGCTTCTCAAGTCGGCTGTTAAATCTTATGATATTAAATGTCTTACTAAAATAAAATAATAATACAGGGTTATGGTTATGGTATTAAACGCCACTTTCAACAATATTTCAGTTAAATCGTGGCGGTCAGTTTTAATGGTGGAGTAAACCGGAAGAACCGTAGAAAACCACTGACCTGTCGCATGTCACTGACAAACTTTATTACATAATGTTGTATCGAGTACACCTTACATGAACCTGGAGAAAACCACCGACCTGTCGCATGTCACTGACACAAACTTTATTACATAATGTTGTATCGAGTACACCTTACATGAACCTGGAGAAAACCACCGACCTGTCGCATGTCACTGACAAACTTTATTACATAATGTTGTATCGAGTACACCTTACATGAACCTGGAGAAAACCACTGACCTGTCGCATGTCACTGACAAACTTTATTACATAATGTTGTATCGAGTACACCTTACATGAACCTAGAGAAAACCACCGATCTGTCGCATGTCACTGACAAACTTTATTACATAATGTTGTATCGAGTACAACTCTCGTGAGCGGGATTCGAATTCACAACGTTAGTGGTGATATACACTTATTGCATAGGTAGTTGTAAGTTCAACTACCATACAATCAGGACCCTCCCCCCCCCCAATAAACAAATACAAAACAATTCCAAAAAAAATCTTCAGTAATTTAAAGCAGATTTATGAATCAACTTGGCAGATGCAGTAAAACTACTGTTTTAACATATATCTTTTGTACAATCATATTATTGTTAATCGTCAAACCAACCATGCACATGCGTCATAAATCATGGAACCATTCAAAGGATATATTATGAAATAGTGTGTAAAATACAAAAGAATCCTTGCATTTTTATATAAAAAAAACTAAACAATATAAATATTGTAAAAAAAAAAAAACCCAAACAAACATAATATCAACAGAAACTTACTGATATTTAGATAAAATAAACTCAAATTTGATAAGCGTGTTCACGTGCTTTTAAATTAAAAACAAAATGACTTGCATTTGAAGGTAACCAACACAGTTTGCGTTACATCAAAAGTGAATACAGGATGTCCGATTTTTACCACAAACAGTTTGTTTTGTATGACACTTAATATGACTTTTATTTCGTAGGTAAGATATTAGATTGGATGCATGTACTACTTTCATGAAATTTGAATATCACTTGATTTAAACTCTGATGAAACCTATGGAAAAGCTCAAAATGTAATACTCCTATTGTACCAGTATTTATTGAATTTCGTCAATGGTGCACCTCCCACACCCTCTAAACAGAACACCAAACGTTTACATAGGATAGTCAAATATCTAATACCTACAATATCAAAGATAAAATCAAATAGAACCTCAATTTAACAAGAAAGGATGAGATGGATTAAATAAGATAACGGACTTTTATATAAACACAATTTACCATTTTAAATATACCCATAATATATTCATATAAGATAGAGGGGCATTTAGAAAAATGTTTTGAAAATTTATTTTACTGATTTTGTTTTGTTTGTTTGTTTTGCTTTGTTTGTCGCTTTCTTTTTGTTTTCTTGTTTTGTTTCTATTCATTCTCTATCCAGAGTTGTCGTTCCCGCTACGCTCCAACATCTCTGTTAACGCCCAGTTTGCAAGATGTTTGTAAAATTTTGAAAACAGTAAAACAATGTACTTAAAATTGTTTTAATTATTGTAAATATCAATAAAGATGAAAATAAATCACTCATTTCAAATCAATTTTCTCTTAAAAATGACTTCCCCCCACTTCTTGGAGAACTAGTTTGCGGAGGTAAAAATTAAAAACGATGGACAAATCATTTTTTAAGAGAGAATTGATTTGAAATGAGTGATTTATTTTTCACCTTTATTGATATTTACAATAATTAAAACAATTTTAAGTACATTTTTTTTTAACTTTTTTTTAATTTTACAAAAATCGTGTAAACTGAGCGTTGACAGAGATGTTGGAGTGTAGTGGGAACGATAACTCTAGATAGAGAATGGTTTCTATTTGTTTGTTTTGTTTTTTGTTTTGACGACCATACATTCACACACACAAAACAAAAACAAAAACAAAAACAAAACCCTCACACAATTTTTGGGGTTTTGTTTTGTTTTTTTGTTTTTTGTTTGGGCGGGGTTATGGTCGTCATTGTATGTAATTAAATTATACATCCTATAATAGTATAATAGTTCATTTTTCAAAACAAGTGTGAATGTTGCAAAAAAGAAAGAGAGTTTTTTTTTAATAATTGCTCATTTGTTTTTCACTGTATAGATGAGTTTTAAAACATGCAGAGGCCCTAATAAATGAGCTACCATGGGCTGCTAAAGTTATTGTTAACAAAAAGCAAGAGTTCGTTCAATAAACTGTATGTATTAAAAACACTTACCATTTTCTATGCAACGTTTTCTGTTTCTTTTGCAGATCTAAGGGAAGCTTCAGTTTTTATGATTTCTTCTTCAAGGCAGTGGCTAGTTGAAATGAAAGAATAGTGATAATTGTCAGCTTATATACCTAACAAAGGTGCGGAATGGCTTTGTTTTCAAAATCCGGTTTAGTCGGAACATTTAACTACCGTGTTGGGCACACACAAAACTAGGACGGTACTTGTCAACATCCTTGAAAAAAAAACTTTATACAAATAATCGATTTGAAATTTATAATTGGTTCAATCTAGTATGGACGTACCTAAGCCGATTTTATTTACATAAACAGGTTTTGAACAGTATAATGGTACAAAGTACAACAAGTACTCAAGGATCAAGACAAAAACGCTATTTTTACTATAACAAAGATATTGTTCACATACTTATATATGATGCAGGTTTTTAGTCCGAGAGTGTCTTGTCACCTTGACTATATTTAAGATGGACAACTATACTGGCTCATTATAGACTCTTGAAAAGTAATGAAATAACGACAGGCATCAGCGTATACCATATTGAATTAGTGCACCAGATGTGCATTTATATATTGAAGTTTGTCATTGTTGCTCTTCCCAAACTAGTTCTCAAATCATATTTGAATACCATATATTTAGAACAGCACAAACTTAATAGTATTATGTTTATGCTAACAAGATGGTGACTGTTGCTTTCATTTAAAAGGATATGAATGATAACGACCACCTTAAACACGTTTTAGATGATGTTAGAGCTACCAGATACTGGAAACCTTAAACACGTTTTAGATGATGTTAGAGCTACCAGATACGGGAAACCTTAAACACGTTTTAGATGATGTTAGAGCTACCAGATACTGGAAACCTTAAACACGTTTTAGATGATGTTAGAGCTACCAGATACTGGAAACCTTAAACACGTTTTAGATGATGCATGCCAGAGCTATAGGGAATGAATATATCTAGCAAACTGAATTGGATATTTTTGGGATGGGTGTGGTTTTTTTTTAATTTATTTATTTGAGAATATACATGTATGGTTACGATAAAAATAAAGAAAGAGAATTATAAATTATAAAAATTATAATACATATGTATATAAATAAAACAGCAGCATTTTTATTATTAAATAACTTGCTGTAATTTCGTGTCCAAGTTAGGAAACATCAAATCCACGTTGTTTCATTGGCAACTAGACCTTCGTAAAATCGTGACGTCATGAATAAACAGTTATTCCCCCTTTTCCCTGAAGATGGTTTATGGTGTTTAACGCCACTTTCAATAATATTTCAGCTATATCATGGCGATCAGTTTTATTGGTGGAGGAAACCGGAGTGCACGGAGAAAAACACCAACCTGTCGCAATTCATTGAGAAACTTTACTACATAATGGTGTATCGAGAACACCTCGCCATGAACGGGGTTCGTTGTGGTGATAAGCACTTATTGCATAGGTAGTTGTAAATCCAACTACCATACGATCACGACCACGACTACCCCTTCCCCGAAGA
>MJUT01008097.1:260843-272606 GCA_002080005.1 Gigantidas platifrons
TTTTTTGTAATTTACAAAGCTGGGAGCGAACCCACGCCGTATTGGTGATAGGCTGACAATAACAGGAAACTAGTTACTAAGTTTATTATTCAATTATTGATATTTTAAGAAATATCAATTCAACGTGAAAAATACAAATGTAGATACAATAACAATTGTTGTGTATTAATATCTGGAAAATTAGCAGCACAAAGAAAAAAATGTTATTGGGAAATTGTTTTACCTTTTTAGTAACATTAATATATAAAATTTGGAAAAGGGAAAATACAATTTCTTCATTCAGTCAAACTCTGAGCCGCTTACATGATTTTAGGCCGATCCATTTTTAAAGAAATGCATTGAACTGTTTCAGAGGGTTGACTTGAATGAATCGATGTATTTTTACTTCATAAAATATCACTCCATAATCTGTATGATGTTACAATAGATGTCATGGCCAATTACTATTTTTATTCAACATATTTAGTATTTAAATAGTTTAAAAAAAATAGATATAAAATTTAGTGCGTAAAGTTCTTAAGTACTGGAAATCATCAATTATATCCATATTTATTGACTGAAAAGAAAGTGATATATTTAATACAAGACATATGATTAGCTATCTACACATCTACATAATATCAAAACCGGATACTACGACTGTATACCATAAAACTTGTTGCACCTATCCCAAGCCAGGATCTGGATTTCCATTGGCAGATTGGAACATGTCGTGTCTTTTTCTTGTTTTTATTTACATAATTTATTGAAGGACCAGATTGATCTAGGTATCTAGAGAAACAAATCAATGTCAGCGTGCTAGACATTTGACCTTGATATGTGATAACCGACACACGTTTGTATAAATATTTCATCAATGTTTACCTTAAAAAAAACCCAAACAATAACCCGGATATCGGGGAAACATGACTGTAAATAAAAGCTCCAGTAACAAATATTTCATTTGACTTTGGTAATACCTGTATGTTAATTGTAGGTAATCTAACGTTGTGAGTTCTAATCCCGTTCATGGGGAGATGTACTCGATACAACATTATGTGATAAAGTTTGTGAGTTACTTGCGTCAGCTCTGTGGTTTTCTCCGGGTACTCCTGTTTTCCCCACCAATAAAACTGACCACAAAGATATTTCGCACACCCTTGCCCCTGACCCTCCCCTTATCCACATCCCTGACCCTCCCCTTTTCCCCCATCCTTTACCATCACCTTTTTTCCAACCCTTCGTCCTACATCTTTTCTCCCACCCTTGATCCTGCCACCTCCTTTTTCCCCATTACCATGACCCTCCTCCTTAAACCTGTCACTCCCTTTTTCCCATCCATGTCCCTCCCGTTTTCTCCTACCTTCACCCTCCATCTTTACTCCCAAGATTGACCCTCGCTTTTTCTCCCAACCTTGACCCTGACCCTTCTCTGCATCCCTTAATCCTTCCACCATTTTCCGAACCATAACACTCCACCCTTTTCTCACCCTTAGCCCTTCTTACCACCCTCCCCATCCTAAACCATTCCCCCGTTTTCCACCCTGAACCCTCTCCTAAACCATTCCCCCGTTTTCCACCCTGAACCCTCTCCACTTTACTTTTCCACCCTTACTCATCCCCGTATTCATTGCTTTACCCCTGTGTAAGGTTTGACCCTTATTCAGGGTCCCAGTTATATACTTTTCGGCATGACTGGGCACAGATGTGCAATGTACCCATTCCGATATATGTATATGATAACTGGATTTGCAATGGCAATAATATAATATTAATATAATATATTATATAATTCATGATATTTGTATAGAAGAGTTAAAATTGACAAATGACTTTAGCAAAGAAACTATTATTTAAAAGGTGAATTACAGCAAAAATTAGTTAAATACGTTCAGCTTGTCATTATAGAATGTGTTCATATTTAAACTTTTGACAAAGATGTCTTACAAAAATGCTAAAAAACTAGAATTTTCGAAATACTATTTCTAAATAAGGGCCTTAATTATTTTATTGATACAAGATTCAAGATTTTATTAACAAGGCTCAGGCACAGCGTGCAACATGAGCATACAGTTATTATAACATAAATACATACATATGAAATAAGACAAAAACACAACAAGAACATTAACATTGGAGAAAAAAAAAACATAGTGAATAGAAGTGATCACCTTAGTATCTAATGTACTAGAATAATTTACTGATTCCTTTCAAAATTAATGCTACACTTTTCAATAATTGAGAATTACACAAAGAGAAGATACCAGACATTTTAGCTACACTACTATTTTGTACATAATATTTTGGAATATATTTGGATCTTAAACTTTGTATTTCAGTGTTATTACATATAAACAAGTAGTGATATTCATCGCCAATTACATCTTTTGAGCATTTTGTACACTTTCTATTTTCTCTTGTAATTTTTTGCCAACGTCCTGTTTCAATTGGTATTCTAATGTTACAAAGCCTAAATTTAGTTATATAGATTCTATACTTTTGTTCAAGGCGTAGCAGATACGGTTCTATACAAAACTCTTGCTTGAAAAGAGAATAAAAATGACCACGAGAGGAATTACCAATTTCTGAACGCCAATTTTGTATGAATTGGTCAATAAGAATTTGTTTCACATGTGTTTTAATCCAAATTATATTAACAGGCATTTGGTTTCTAAAGATAAAACTTGAATAGAAGTTTATATATCTTAGAAGACAACTTTTCGGTAGTCATTAAACGACTCCAGAAACAGAGCATCCTGCATTTGATATTAATGTCAAGAGGGTGTCTACCCAACTCACCATATACTAAACAATTTGGAGTTGTAACCCTTACCCCCAAAATTCTTTTTAAAAATTGTAAATGTACTTTCTCAATATTGTCATTCTTACCTACACCCCAGACTTCATGTACATGTAATGTCTTTGCTTTGCTGTAGGGCATGTGCAGAGTTAGTTAAATTATGCTCACTTTAATATTACACCCCAGGTCTATTGTTAAACCATGCACTTTCTATCTCTGAAACTGCATACTATGAATTACTTCATTGTTATTAGAACAATAGCCTGTGTTCACATGGTGTGACGACAGGGGTTTCTGGAAACCCTTGTCTTCACACCCTATGAGCACGGCCTATTGTGCCTACAACAATGAAGTAATTAATTACCATTCAACTTTAGAACATAGTAAAGTACTCTCGACAATAGAATTTTGCCTTACTTAATCATTAAGACCATGGATTTTCCCCATTGTTCCCCAAGGCAAAATTCTATTGTCTTGATTTCTTTACAATGTTCTAAGTTTGTAAGAACATGATAATCCCTGTCTTCATGATAAGTACTCGCCTTCGCTCGTACTTATTCATGAAGACAGGGATTATCATGTTCTTACATATACGAAGATAACACGAAAACTGGATATTGAAAAACTGAAAAAGAAAGCATGAAGATTTTATTAATGAATTAAGCATAGTAAAAAATCTTGTTAATGAATTATAGTCTAAAAATTCCAAGCAATTGTTAAAAAGTAAAAACTAAATTATAATAAAAAATTGAAAAAAAACTTGGCGGGGAAAGTACTGTAAAAAGAAAACACATTAATTGTCGGCACTCTTTCAAAAGTTTATCCATTGGTGGATCCGGTAGGGAGGATTTCGGAGAGGGGGGGGGGGTCCCCATTTTTCTCGAAAATTTGTTAAAATTATATTAAAATTGTGAAAAATTAGACTGTAATCATATTTTTTTTTATTCTGAAACCCCTTTTTCAATTGTCTGAATCCAAGTCTGTTTTCCGTGGTAAAAAAAAAACATTGACATGTTAAATGCGCACTTACAAACTTAAAAGTTCATGGGTCGAAAAATACTTTGTGTAATATTCAATATATAATCTTACTTACTTTATTTGGCTGTTCTGAGTAATATTTGTGACAATATGGTTTTTTGGTTAATATTCATTTTCTACAAAAAGTTAAGTTCAATATAACACGTCTATCATTCCTAAAGATCATGTTGTAAAAGAATATTGAATAACTAGTATTCAGCATTATCTTTCATTATTAACCAATCAATCTGTTTAATCCTTAAATACAACTCTATTCAATCTAACTTTAAAGGGGTACCAATGGGGAAACCACAAAAATGTATCGTTTTATGGAATTAAATGTTTCTGTATTTATTGTTTTTGTTTTCTATGACACTCTGTAATGAATAGTTCGTGTATTTAGAATAACTTGGGGAGTAAGTTAGTTATACACTTCGGTATACGGTGTTTCTGGATTAGAAACCCCTCGGGCCTCCGGCCCTCATGGTTTCTAATCCAGAAACACCTATACCTCAGTGTATAACTATTGCATAACATAAATTCAATGTTAATTTTCTTGCAGTTTAAAAAGGTAAATGTATTGTAAACATTTCTAATGAAAATTATGTGTGTTTATAGGTGTTCAATTTGTGTTTTCAAGGGGTGTTATACTTTTCTTGAATGGAACCAAGTGCGAGAATGATACACGCACGTTTATCGTTAATTTGATACTTATTATACCGGAAATTCACAAAAAAGGAAAAGGTACACATTGTTGGTTATATATATATATATCTTTATTTCTGGTAACCTTTGTTAATACAATGGTATACAGATAAAAATTGAATACATACATATCACAGGCACTTGTTTCATTGAAAAAATATATGCCTCCTCCTCTTCCTTACTTTAAGGTAAACATCTGTCCTTTCCCCCTCCCCACTTCACCTCAATATATTTCGCTTATTTGTGATCCTTCCGCTGACCCAATTATATCATTACACTTCCGAGATATTTCTCTATTCGACTGCCACATTTAAATATACCTACCGGGCCCCCTCAGACGAATTGGACAAGAATATGTAGCGAAGGTTGCTTGTTTTTTTTTTAAGTCATTGAATCGGATACAGCCACTTCCAGTTTGTGCTGGATTTTTCATATGAATTCGGAATTCTCTAGACCGGCCATGTGTAACAATGCCATCATGATCATCTCCTCTCAAATGTAAAGTAAGACTTTAAAATACAGATAATTGTTCCAATGCAGATTATAAAAATATGTTCAACTCCAAATTATTGACATTTGATTTTTAAAGCACCTTTTTTTTTATTTTCTAAATCAATTTAAAACGGACCGGAAGTGGCTGTATCCGTTTCAATGTCTTAAAAATAAAACAAGCTACCTTCGCTGCATATTCTTGTCCAATTCGTCTGAGGGTATTTTTAAATGTGACAGTCGAAAAGAGAAATATCTCGGGAGTGTAACGATATAATTGGGCTAGCGAAAGGATCACAAATAAACGAAAAATTTGAGGCGAAGTGGGGAGGGGGAAAAGGACAGATGTTTACCTTGAAGTAAGGAAGAGGGGGGGGGGGGCATATATTATTTGAATGAAATCCTGGATCCGCCCCTGCCGAGAGGTAACCTTTCGTTTAATTAATAATGACAATGTCCAGAAGCATAATCAGCTGATAATGGGGTCCGATTTCTGTCATTCCGTAGAGAATCAAAATAAGATCTTTAGGCCTAAAACTTTATCGCGTTTATACAAACATTTATGTGATCCTTTTTTAGGGACCAAGATGTTTGAGCTCTGAATTATATTTTTGTTTTGTGTTGTTAATGTTGCCAAAAGGACAAGTCGCTGGAGTGTAAAATGTAGGTCATAGCGACATAATTACTGATGAACCCTCATGTACTATTCAAGATATATCCTATCCACTAACAAACTATCAGTATTCAGGGTATGGACTTAAACGTAAAAACTAAATCGGGATGTGGTACGAACGAACGAGTGTCAATCTAAATATCCCTCCACTTTCTTGATCCGGCCATAAAAATAGCAAATTGCAAGTTATGTTGTGCTAAGTATATCCTTACAATTGCTTGGACTGTGAATTTGAATTTGAAATTTGGTATTTAACGCCACTTTCAGCAATATTTCAGCTATATTATGGCGACCAGTTCTAGTTGTGGAGGAAGCCGGAGTACTGGAGAGAACCACCGACCATGGGCAAGCAACTGGTAAACTTTATCACTTGCGGTTGCGAGTCGAGTGCACCCTTTTAGTAATTAACAAAGCCGGGCGCGAACCCACGCCGTATTGGTGATAGGCTTGTATGAGTTGCTAGATCCAACGACCAAACTCATTGAGCCACCCGGGCCCCTGCTTGGACTATGTCGGTAGTATTGTTAGAAATATTGTAATAGTACTGAACACTGTTTATATCGTTAAAGTTATAAAATCATAATTTATTATCAAGCCCTGCAACAAATATCGCACCCCCTACTTCAATTAAGCCTCCACAGAGAACAGATAAAGTATAATTTGAGAAAGATACTTGATAAGTTTTAAAAGTAACAAGTCGACCTCATGTGCCATCATGTTCACATGTATTTAAGAATGGATACTTCAGAATGTTTATATGTTGACATATTTACAAACAAAAGTGTACATGACTCCCAACCATCTCATGTGCACTTAAAAATGTCGTCAAGTCGACAAAACAACTGTCATGAAAAAGTCGATAAGTTGCAAAACAAGAGAATAAGTTGGCATTTGAATGTTGACAAGTCGAAAAAGAACTAAACTTTCTGACATGTTAGTTCAGAACTAACTCAACAATGGGTGTATCATATGCACTTCCATATTTATCTCATTAATTAGAAACGATTAATGAACACTAACACTTTTCTATGGAACATATGGTACATATATAGAATTCAGATATTTTGTTTTAAGTAAATAATTATAAACATAAAAAGCACAACATGATGTTTATTGTATAGGTTAGGCACTCCCAGCATATATATGTCGTATAGTAATTTTGCTCCCAAAATTAATTGTTTAAAATAAAAATAAAAAATATAACTTTTTGTAAAGATATTTCAAACTTTTACAAATCAATATTTTGAAGCTTAATTTACCTTATAATTTAATTTAGTGTGACATTTTTTTATTTTATTTTTATCCCATCTTTTTGTATGTAATACAAGCTAATTTAAGAGTATAACACAACAAACATTTAGATAGCAACGATATTTCTAATCCAGGATTATCATTTGACATTAGGTGACCGACCATAGTCTTTTGTTGGAGATAAACAACTTAACAATTCAGCTTAAAGGCGCTAATTGACTCTTTGTGCCACTCAAACAGATAATCTCCAAAAATGTGAGATTAAAGGTAAAACCAAACAATCGCCCTTTAAGGTGGTGTCTTCCCGATTGTCACACTTTTTGAAATTACAGGTAAAAAGGTAAGAAAAACTGTGGAACAATCGGGAATATGTTTCTTTTTTCTTAAATCCAATAAAATTAAAAAATATATATAATTTGATACGCACAGTTCATACGCTAATCCAATTTTAAATCTCTAAACAACAGATTCCATTGGTCAACAACACCGAAAATAATTCGAAACTACTGACCGAACTTTGTTCTTTGTGAAGTTCAAAGAATAAAGTTGTTTATAGTTTGTCAACCATTTTCAGGTGAGTTTTTAAACTTTAATTTTTTTTCGTATAACTTTTAAATGGTAAATTTTTAGATTTTCATCACTTTATTCATTAAAGACAAATGTGTGTTTTTTTCTGTTATCAATTTGCAAGTCGAACACACCCTATATTATAATTAAGAAATAAATCATGGAAGCCAGAATGTGTTGGGAGTTTTAACATGGATAGGCGGATATTAGTATTTTATCCCGAGCCAGAAGCGAGGGATAAAATTTACTAATATCCGCCAATCCATGTTAAAACTCAAAACACATTCTGGCTTCCATGATTTATTTCGATTCTGATATGTCTAAGAGTACAAATACGGTAGTATACTTTGATTGGAAGACGGTAATTTATACATACGCTTGCAGAAAATGTCGCACACAATTTATGTAACTCGAATAATACTGCGCCCTCTATCGGCATTATTCGTGTCACAATTTATGCTGCCAATGGAAACGTCAGTCACATACATCGGTGCATATGTTAATGAGATAATACGAAGAAATAATTCTGTTTTTTTTTTTAACAAAGAGAAAGAGTGAGGTCATGTTAGAATGAACCTTAACACAATTTAGGTTGGTTTATGGTTTATGGTGTTTAAAGCCACTTTCAACAATGTTTGAGTTATATCATGAAGGTGGAAGAAACCGGAGTACCCAGAGAAAACCACCGACCTGTCGCAAGTCCCTAACAAACTTTATCACACACTGTTGTATCGATTGCACCTCATCATGAACGGGGTTCGAACTCACAACATTTGTGGTGATAGGTACTGATTGCACAGGTAGTTGTAAATCCAACTACCATACGATCACGACCACGACGGCCCCTTAACAAAATGTATCGCTTCTTATTATTTTACAAACCTTTGTCACGCTACATGTATGTTACATGGAATATTATCAATTTGCAATAAAACTGTTTTGAACACTGTTGCAATATTCATAGAAAAAATAACAAACTTTTATACTATTAAAATTATAAGAAACTCCATGAACGCACCGACATTAAATGTAATCCATGTTATCTATTCTAGTTAGAGCCCGGGTGGCTCAATGAGTTAGGTAGTTAGATTACCTAACAACTCATACAAGCCTATCACCAATACGTAGTGGGTTCGCGCCCAGCTTTGTAAATTACAAAAAGAGTGCACTCGACTCGCAACCACAAGTGATAAAGTTTACCCGTTGTTTGCCCATTGTCGGACTTCGGTTTCTTCCACCACTAAAACTGGTCGCCATGATATAGTTGAAATATTGCTGAAAGTGGTGTTAAACACTATAAATTAAATCTATTCTAGTTATTCGTATCGAGTGCGAACCATACTTTGCAGGCGATATGTAACTTCTCTAGTATGAACATTAAATACCAAAAGATTATGTACCCGGTATTCGTTCGTTCAAATATTATTTGATATTTATTTGTTATCTTAATTATTTTCATGCGATTTTTCTTTTCTCTTTGTGAATTTGCCTTGTTCAAAATTATGATATTTATGTTGTACCTCACTAATCCGAATTCGACTCTGAAACTTATGTTGTACCTCACTAATCCGAATTCGACTCTGAAACTGGATAGGGAAGTATATGAGAGGGCTTATGTTACACCTGGCTATTATGCAACAAGCAGCATCAAATTTGCTCTGTTTTTGGCAAAGTATAAATAAACAAAGTTTTCAAGTAAATGTCATTTATTAAATGACGAAAATACATAACTATGGAAAATTACAAAACAAAACTTAGAATGTAAGGGAGTGCCTTAAATAACATCAAAATGTACTTGATAACAATGTGTAATCTTAAAATACAAAATTCCAGTCACATGAAAAATATAGGCACTCTCAAAAAACTACTATTACTACCTAAGACAAAAAGGTTTGGCCCTTAAAACGGCCAACTCAATAAAATGAGACTAGATTGTGTATAGTACTATAGTATATATATGATAGACTCAGATCGACGTCCGGACTCAAATCGACGTCCACTCCTCAAATCGGTGTCCACTGACGTCATTATCTCAAATGACGGTCCAATTTTAGGATATTCTCAAATCGGCGTCCTTTCCAAACTCGCATATCTACAATAGGTCCGTTTATACGATCAAAGTTTGCCGTCAAAAATAATTGTAATGACAGTTTTGTTTTGCGTGTTTTTTTTAGTCTGTTTCTTTAAGTTGTTGTTTTGTTTTGTGTTTTTAAAGCATTTTCCCATTCATTAATATTATTTAGGGTTAAGGTTAGGTTTAGGGTGAGGGTTAGGGTTAGGCTTAGGGTTAGGCTTAGGCTTAGGGTTAGAGTTAGGGTTAAGGTTAGGGTTAGGGTGAGGGTTAGGTTTAGGTTTAGGGTTAGGGTTAGGGTTAGGTTTAAGGTTAGGGTTAGGGTTAAGGGTTAGGGTTAGGTTTAAGGTTAGGGTTAGGGTTAATGTTAGGGTTAGGGTTAGTTTTAGGGTTAGGGTTAAGGTTATGTTTAGGTTTAGGGTTAGGGCTAAGGTTAGGGTTAGTTTTAGGGTTAGGGTTAAGGTTAGGTTTAGGTTTAGGGTTAGGGCTAAGGTTAGGGTTAGGTTTAGGGTTAGGGCTAAGGTTAGGTTAAGGTTAAGTTTAAGTTATGATTAGGATTAGGATCCGCTAAAATAGAATGTACTATGTATTCTGAATCTGGTCTTGTCCCTTCTCCATCATTGTTTCAAAACCATGTCCTAACGGGTTTGACGTATTCTGGGGTATGCATCAGTGACGTCATATTGATGAACGTCGATTTGAGAATATTGGACGCCGATTTGAGGATTGGACGTCGATTTGAGTCCGGACGTCGATCTGAGTCTTACATATATATACAACACTAAAGCACTAGAGTATAGCTGCATTAAATATTTAAAAAACAAAACAGACAAAAACAAAAATTTGCTTTAGCATTGAGAGGTTAGATGGGGATGGTGGTGGGTACGAATTTTAGGTAGAGCAAAATTTGCGTGACCTTTGTCTGATCAGAAAATTCAGTGGCTGACGTCACATCATCTCTGACTGCATCTCTGACTGCGCATCCGCAACAATCTAAATACATAATCGATTATCTAATTTCATAACATCTGATTAATAACAGCTGCGCATTTAAGCGTCCAATCAGTTGGAATTAAATCTTGATATAATTAGATATATTAGTGAGTTCGGACAACATAAAGGCTTTTATTTTTTAAATAAAAGGTATTTGTTGTGTATTGTGTTTGTCCTTTGTGTATTGTATTTGCTTGGCCCACATGGGCGTAATTTTGCAAATAAAGAAGATATATATGTTGCCTCTTGCTACAGTGTAACTATCCGAGAGTATTAATAAACTATCGGTATTGAAATCTTGTTATCAAGAGTGGAGGTGTTGGGATCCAATTTATCAATTTAACCCGCCATTTTTTGTGGCCCAAGGCAGGACCTAGATTTCTAATGTGGTCGTGGCCCCCCTCCCCCACCCCCTTTTGTCTTCAATGAGTTCAGGTGAGAGGTGATTTTTCGTTTGGTTGATATTGGTGGAATTGATGACAATCACTGTAAACTTAAACTTTCTTTTCGTAGTTTTTAATCTACACTACAGAACGAAAGTATCAAGTCAGATATAGACAATGGTTTAAATGTAAAATAAAACAAAAATAACAACAAAAAATGTCACCACGCTAGGCACAAATGTAATTAACATTACTTATATAATTAACTGAACATTTAATGTTTCATTGCAAGTATTTTCATCGAAGCTGATACAGTTCCAAGATTATTTAAGTACAATACATCAGATATGGAAAATCATCCCATAACTTTCACGGGTGAAGCGTACAGGACCGGAACCAATAGGAATAACAATTCTTAACTTGTGATTATAAGTAATGTTTTTGCCGTCGTCATATAAATAGATGTAATTGTTTGTTTTATTGCCGGATTCAAAATGTAAACGTGATATGTAAACTAAAAACTACAAGGCAATGCCGGAAATGACCTTAAATGTATTTAGTACATGAACACTGCTCAGGATAGTCAAATTGTGTCAGTTTTAGCCAATCTGTAATATTTTTTTGATTTTGCGTCATTCTTTGTGGACTAAAATAACTTTTTCCCTCGTTGCACTGTTTGATTGACAGAAATATTTTTTTTAAAAGATTTGAATATGACAGAAATTTTAAGTTTTAAGGCCTTGAGTGTAGCGTTAGAAATTTATGAAAAACACAAATGATAATATATTAATTTATAACAAAACAGATATAATAATTTTTAAAAAGTGGTTGGTTT
>MJUT01008097.1:295773-324074 GCA_002080005.1 Gigantidas platifrons
AGTCACGTGGTGATGGAAGTCACATGACGGTATCATCTGAATACCAGTATCCCGGAACCGACGTATTGCAACCAAACTTTGGTGGAATGGTCCTTGGATGGCCCCCTTCCAAAATTATGTCCGGTGATCCCGACTTCAAACCAAGATGGCCGCCAAGCTAAAAATAGAAAAAAGGGGGATGAAATTTCAATTGTCTATTGCTGCTTTAGTATAAGTCAAAATGAGCTAAAATTTTAACTGCAGCTACATGGCAATGAGTAGTTTAACATTTATTACGGGTTTTTCTGTGAATTTTTTCTTTCAGCCTATTTATACCGATTATGCAATTTAGGCATATTTTGATAAAAGATCACATTAAATCTTCTCCTCTGAAACCGCTGAACCAAATTAAACCAAACCTGGCAGGAATGGTCCCTGGGTGGGTCCTTTTCAAAATTGTGTCTGACAGTCCCGCCCTCCATTCAAGATGGCTGCTGTTGCCAAAAATAGAAATTTCTTCAATTGCAATTTGGAAGTAAATCCCATTACCCATTTTGGAGTTATTGCCCTTTTTTCATCAAATTTTCAAAATTTTAATACTTTTCAAATTTCAAAAATCTTCTTGTTAGAAACCACTAAGCCAATTGAATTGTGACTTGACAGGAATAATCATTGGGTGATCCTGTACTAAACTTGTGAATCGTTTGCTGATCGGAAATTCAAGATGGCCACCATGACTCGACTTAGTTTAACATTGGACCCTATGGTAATTTCACATTTTCATCTTTTTTTTCTGAAACCACGAAACAGATTTGAACCAGACTTGGCAGAAATGTTCATTGGATGGTCATATACAAGATTTTTGTTTTTGGCACTGATCGGAAATCCAACATGGCTGCCAGGGCTCATAATGTGTTCTGATTGGTCGAAATTTTAAAAATCTTCTTGTTAGAAACCACTAAGCCAATTGAATTGTGATTTTACAGGAATGATCATTGGGTGGTCCTGTACTAAACTTGTGAATCATTTGCTGATCGGAAATTCAAGATGGCCACCATAACTCGACTTAGTTTTAACATAGGACTCTATGGAAAAAATGTTTAAAAGTCTTCTCCTCTGAAACCAGTAAGTCAATTTAAAGCAAACATGGCATGAATGGTCCTTAGGTGGTCAACTTTCAAAATTATTTCCTGTGAACCCAACCTCCATCCAAGATGGCCACCATCAGCGGACATAGTTTTAACATAGGACCCTATATGGGCAAAATTGTTAAAAGTCTTCTCCTCTGAAACCAGTCAGTCAATTTAAAGCAAACATGGCATGGATGGTCCTTGGGTAGTATACTTTAAAAATTGTGTCCGGTGACCACGTCCTCCATCCAAGATGGCTGCCATGAGCAGACATAGTTTTAACATAGAATCCTATGGGATTTGAATAGTAACTTAGATGTATTCGGCATGCAGACATTCTTAAGAGGACTTAGTTATGTCAGGTGAGCAATACAGGCTCATCTGAGCCTCTAGTAGCAATAAATATGCCTATTATGGATTATTACATTTTAGGTCTAATGTACCGTCAATACAGTATTTATTTGGTAGCAAAAATCTAAATTTACCTCTTTTGTAAAGACTCAACTGTTTACTCATATGTAGAGAGCACTAACATAACCGCATTATTTTACTAAGAGGAGAGGTGTGGACCCATTTTGGTTCTTTCTACTTTATTTTCTATTTTGGAAGTGTTCCGACAATGTGCTACTGTTTTTTAATTTTATTACTGTTACACTGCATACATTTTATGTTTCTTCCCCAGTATTACTTCCAGGGCAAAATGTAGATTCAAAATATGACATGCCACTATTTACAAAAATAAATGGCATTTATCGACTTTCAAGACGAACACAATGCCTAATACGGAATATATTTCTAGTCAGAATATGAACCGTATGTAAACACGACAACAACAGCACAAATACACAGCCGTGATCTCTGTTGTGGTCAATGGTTTGTAATAAGAGATAGTTGGTACATTTTGTTGATATTGACGGAATTGTTGACCGTCACTACTGTTTAAACTGTCTTTTCATAATAAAAAATAAAACGTAGATATCAAATTTAGTGCCCACGATGCGTTTCTGGAATAACCTTCATCAGGTACGCTCAAAATCTAACGTGGAATAACCTTCATCAGGTACACTCAAAATCTAACGTGGAATAACCTTCATCAGGTACGCTCAAGTCGAAAGATTTGAAAGAGAAATAATTTATTTAAAGGTTTTAAAGTTTTAGGAGCAATAAAACCAAAGGGCCTAAATAGGATGGCCGAAATGGGCTACGGACTGAGGCAGGAGAACCAAAGTTTTATTAATAAACAAAATACATTATTTAGGAGCTATAAATTTATCTAATAAACCATGTCAGTGCCAAAACACTGACTACTGGGAGGATGATAACATCGGGGACTAATGGTCCATCAGTAGAGGTATCGACCAAGTGATAGTAATAAAAGCGTATATATATCAAATTTAGTGTAGCAAATTAAGACAATATATAAGGATTATGTGAGATATCGTGATCGCTTGATGACCACCGTAGTCAGTCAGTATGATTTTATCATCACTTTACCTCCGTCGTCATCGTTATCGGTTTACATTTCAAATTTCTTCTCTATCTTCACCAATTGACGGCCTAACTAGTAATGGTGATTGAAAGATCCTTTATAGAGCTTATGTGTATATATCTGGTCGGAAAGCCACAACAAAGACAAAAGGCCTACATGTGCTGTAAAGGATGTTCTCTGGGATTAATCATTAAGAACGTAATCAACATAATTGCTAATTTAAAAAAAAAACAAACCTATACTAAAGAACTCATACATTAAAACTAGTGTGACACACCCGGTAGTGCGCAGCTGACATTTTGTCCAGACACCTTACCTATGCCTATGGGTGTAGTATCGATCTTACGGTCATTTAAGTCATTGGAATTGATAGAAAATTATTATTGTTTTAAATTGAAGAAGATGTCAAGAAGAAAGAAGCAATGGGGCAACAGACAATTCAAGGAATAAAAGGTATGGTTATTCGAATACATCTTAAAAAGTAACTAAATAGTCCTATTTGGTCACAATGATCATTTTAACATTACACAGAGTTAAAAGATATTAAAAGTTTTATTAACCATGCAAAATTCAAGCATTCATTAACTTGATATAGCTAACGAAAAACAGAAGAGGAAAACAAAAAACAATGATTGATCGACAAAACACCACCCTACTTAAGCAATGCGAGTTCCGATTTACATAGTTTTCTTTCATGGTGAATTTATACAAAATGACTTTATTTATTTATCAGTATTCATATGTAAGTACCCTGTAAGAACATCACAAAAAGTTGCCCAGTCATTGGATGTACATAATTGATCAATTAAATGCCAGTTAGATTTGCTTGATAAAATTGTAAAACCTATTTTATTGTATGGGTGTGAAATTTGGGGGTTTGGTAAAAACGATATTATCGAGAGGGACCATTTAAAATTTTGTAAACTTTTATTAGGTCTAAAAGTATCCACACCTAATTTTATGGTATATGGGGAATTGGGTAGATATCCACTAGAAATTGATATTAAAGTAAGAATGATTTCATATTGGTGTAAAGTTATAGGGAAATAGTCAAAATGATCTACAATAGCATACAAACTGTTATATGTTAAAAATTTTCAAAATTGTAAAATTTCTGCATGGATAAATCACATCCATAAAATCTTAAATGACAGTGGAATGTCGTATATATGGACTTTGCAAAATTCTATATCTGACAAATGGTTAAAATCAGTAATTAAAAACAATTTAATTGATCAGTTTAAGCACAGTCGCTTGAATTTCAATGATTTAAATAAAGGAAGAGTAAAAAAAAATATTGTATATATATAGTATATAGGGGTATTATACAATATTTTTTTACCCTTCCTTTGTTTAAATCATTGAAATTCAAGCGACTGTGGTTTAAGCAAATATGGAATTCATCCATCGAAACGTCTTCAAAGGGGGGTAATTATAAACTGTTTAAAGGAGAATTAAAATTCGAGAATTATTTAGACATTTTAGAGGACAAGTACAAATTTACATTGTGTAGATTTAGAACTACATACCGCAGTCTACTGGTAGAAGTGGGGAGATGGAAAAAAAATATTAGAGAAAACAGGTTCTGTCATTTATGTTCAAGAAGAGAATTGGGAAAGGAGTATCACTATTTTTGAATGTACTGAATTTATTAATGAAAGAAAACTTTATTTTGATTTTGTCCATATAAATAGACATAATATCATTAAATATAATAACCTGGGACCTTATATTCCCAAAGCGTGCATTAACTACCGCATCCGTTAACGTCTCCGTTAACAATTTCCGCAAAAAAATTGGTATTCACGAAGCCTCCGTAACTTAACGCACCCGTTAACGTTCCCGTTAAACTTCTAGTTTACGGAGAAAATTAACGGATATGTTGTCGTACCCGTTAATCGGACATTTAGATACAAGAGCAATAAAAAAATCCTTTTATGATGGGAATGGCATGCGTAAAATGATATATGTCATATTGCTTTTTTTTTCATTAGCAAGACACAAGCTTTGGCAAAAAGTATTGCAAATGTTAATTTTTCCATAATCTTATATTTTATATTATATATCACATTTTTTTCAAAAAATAAAATGAATTTGTTTCTTGACAGATTTTAATCATACTTTTACCAAAATGTGCAGAATATTGTACAATTTATATATAATAAAGCATTTTGGGAAATTTCCATTCATGGCATGAATGAACTATTCATCTTTGAGCCGCTTGTACATAAATTCATGGAAAAAATATTCTTCATTTATTCAAATGGATGAAACATGAGAAAACGGACAATTTAGAAAAAAAGAGCAACATACATCTTACACGACAAAATCAACTAGAGGAACTGTGATCACACTCAAAGTGATATCTCCCGCCCACTGCCTTTTTGAAAATCAATTTATCTTTCCTTGGAGATGTCAGAATGGAATATATCGCTTCGTGTTTATCAACAAATGATGTACTTCCTTGGTGTAATAGGCATGGGCGGATCCGGTGTGTGTGTGTGGAGTGGGGTGGAGTCATTTAGTTACGGACCCCCCTCCCTCTGCCCTAGAATTTTCAAAATATATGCAACAAATATATAAAAATTGTCTGGACTATCTTTTAAACTTAGCAATTTTCCAGATACCCTTCGAAAAAAATATGGATCCGCCCATAATTAGACAATATAGGTATGGTGTCTTTTAAAATGAGATTTATTTGGATGAGGCTAAGAAACAGGGGTACTGCGAGGCTTTGCCGAGCAGTCCCCCTGTTTCGTGCCGAATACAAATAAATCTCAAATAAAAAAACACCATACCTTTATTGTCTTTATGCTGCAATACTATATGTTTTTCTCACTGTTTTCTATATAAAAAAAAAAATTAAAATTCGTATTCCCCGTCATGGGCCCCATTTAAAAAATGCTTTATACAGGACATTGTCCAGTATAAAGCAAAAGTTCAAAAAGGGACATGGCCTAAATGCTTTATACAGGACATTGTCCAGTATAAAGCAAAAGTTTATACGACACTCTTTATCAATGCTGAAAAGTTACCAATTGCAGTATAATAGGAATTTCACTGGCAAATGTTCATATATTGTACAATGTATCTCTCTCTCTCTCGATATATGTGACCATCTACTTTATATACTAAGTATATTTTATCAGTGATGAATTTATTTATCATACGGTCTACCATTTACTTAAATTTCATTCTTATACTTTCCTTCAACCAAAAAGCAATTTTTATGGGAAGCTTAATGCAGTGGCTTTATTTGGAAAGGATGAAAGTGTATTATCCAATCAATATTCTTGATACAACTTTTTCGACTCATTTGCATACTAACGGACCCGTTATTAACGCACCCGTTAACTTGAAGTTTACGGAAACATTTGTGAATACCACTTTAAAATTTAGCGGACACTACCCGTTAACATCTCCGTTAACTTAACGGGTCCGCTAATTAACGGATGCTTTGTGAATAAGGTCCCTGATGTCTTCTAAGTCTATATATACTTTAAGTAAACTCTGTAAATTTATCAGAATAGTAAACAAGAGGATATTTCCTCTAGGTTGATCCACTTCTTTTCACAATTCAATATTTGTTTAATTATGTATTACATGTATTTATTTCTTATGTATATTGTGTTAATTGTACATGTCATGTCTATACCTCTGTAAATTATATGGTTATAAGAAATAAAGATATATATATATATATACCATCGTTGATACTTAATTTTCATTTTACTGATTACTTGGTATGATAATTGTCGACTTCGTGTTGCACATAATGTAAAGATTTGACGGCACCAACGAAAGTTCTAAGAACACAATGTATAATGAAATCAGAATAACATATCTGACTTTTAATTGTTGGGTTATTTTCATTGTAGATGATATGGTTAAACAAAACCATTCACTGTCTAAGGTTAAAGATGACATAAAGGCCAAAGAAAATAAATTACAGCAAATCACTGGTAAATACAGCAAAAATACATCTACTATGGAAAATTAACTCACAGTATTTTCCAAACTCGACCATAGCTAAGAATAAGTCTGTTTTTCACCATGTATCTTATTGTTTATTATGTATATAAGTATAAATTTTGCATAAGTTTACTTCAAAATAATATGATACAAATATAGCATTAAAAGCACGTTCTGTACTCTAATACATGTAGCAATATTTATTAGTTATTTATTTGTTAGCAAATACTGAAATCTTTCGAAAAGTGTATTTCTACTTCTGTGATAAATACTCAACAATAACAACAAGCCTTAGCTTGCATCTACCTTTTCAAGCTTTACACAAATTAAAGCTTTCGTCCTTCTGATTCGACTTGAACACAGCGTCTTGCCACTTCTACATCATAGAAGCATTAAAGTGTGTTATTAATAGTTTTGATATTACACTGCATATGTTTTAGGTGTCGTCCCCAGTGTTACTTACAGGTAATAATGTAGATTCAAAATGTGATTTGCCACTATTTAACGCATAATATAGGTATTCTTCTACAACAAATTAAAAGCCATTTCTTTGCAACAATTTATTATTTTAACAGTTCAAAGACTTGAAAGATATTCAAAGTTTTTTTAATCATGCACAATTCAAAGCTATATTAACTTGATAGCTACTGAAAAAAAGAGGGAAAAAAGCAATGATCCACAAAACATCACACACAAAAAACTAAAGATTAAGCAATATCAACTTCTATAGTGTTCCGTCACGGTGAAATGATACAACATCACTTTATATATTTATCAGTAGTCATATGTCAGTATTTTGGATAGGACATCATAAAGAGCTACTGTGTTATTGGATTGTAATAATATACAAAAGAGAAGAAAAAAGCAACATTTTTATTAATAACAAAATAAGGTGAAAAATCAATTAAAATGATAACTTGTAGCAATAGAAAACATTATGCAAAATTGGAAATTGGAAAGTAATAATTAATTCGATGGTAAGTTACTGCCGATTGGCATCAAGTGTCATGGATGGTCCAAAAACGACACCCTCGTTTATATTTAATGTTAATTTTACTGATTACATGGTAGTATAATTGTCTACTTCATGTTACACACAATGTCATGATTTGACGGTGCCAATGAAAGTCCTAAGAGTACAATGTATAATGAAATCAGAATAACAGAGCTGACTATTAATTATTTGGTTCTTTTCATTCTAGATTCGATGGTTGAGCAAAACCAATCACTATCTAAGCTTCAGGGTGCAATAAAGGCAAAAGAAAGGGAATTTCAGAAAATCACTGGTAAGTATAGCAATAAATACTTCTATTATGAAAAATAGACTTGCGATATTTTCCAAACTTGACCACAGCTAAAAATAAGTCTGGTTTTCACCATTTATCTCATTATTTATTATGTAAGTAAAGTACAAATAGAGTTTAAATTTGAATTTTGATTAATACACATAAAAAACTAAAGATTGAGTAATACAAACCCCACTAAAATCGGGGGTGTGGGGGGGTTGGGCGCGTGAGCAACTTAGGTGCTCCGGAAGGATAAGCAGTTCCTGCTCCACTAGTACACCCGTCGTGTTAATCTAGTTACAAATCCGGTGATAAATCATGAATGAGGAAAGGACCGGGAAGTGTTTATGACAAGTGGAACATATGCATGGTCATTTGTGACACAGATATTCCATAATGGTAGATTAGATTAAAAGTGCAATTGTAGGTATATTTCATCTTCTTTGTGAACATGTGCAAATTTACATAATTTGTATATGTTCTAAGCTCTGATTGGTGAATTAGTAGTTTGACACCATATACGAAAGAAAAGGACGGGAAACAAAGACTTTTGGAGATGTGAGTGTTGCTTCTTTAAATCATTTAGACAATTGTAAATCTTTTGGAGTCTTTAATATATATGTCTTTGTAACAGTGAATTCTTTCCACCAGCATATTCTCACTGTGTAGCATCACCACCGGATATAGGTACCTCTTATTTTCATATATTCTACGTTTTGTTGACAAGTAAAGTTTTGTGATATTGATTCCTAATAATGTAGCTACTATTTAAGGCTGATTATGATCCATAATTGGCTTTCTCTCTCTTCAAATCGTCAGAAAAAACACGTTTATCCTTCAACTATTCATTCGACGTTTTTGTAGAACAAAGTTTTATCATATTTAAGCTTAAACAACACTGTATTTCGAAATAAACTATTGTTTTCACAGAGAAATTCATGTAAATAAAGCGACATCGTATAATAGAAAAGTATCTATTCCCCGTACAGTAAACTATTCGCCATACAATTTATCCGCTTGATTTACATGAATTTCTCTGTGAAAACAGTAGTTTATTTTAAAATACAGTGTTGTTCAAGCTTAAATATGATAAAACTTTGTTCTACAAAAACGTCAAATGAATAGTTGAAGGATAAACATGTTCTTAGCTCACCTGACCCTTCGGGTCAGGTGAGCTATTGTCATCACTTGGCGTCCGTCGTCCGTCCGTCCGTAAACATTTCAATCTTCTTCTAGAGAACCACTGAAGCAAATGGGACCAAACGTGGCAGGAATGTTCATTTGCATGGTCTAACCAAGTGTTGTTACTTTCGCTACGATTGGTTGTCCAACATGGCTGCCAGGGATCATAAAAGCCTCTGATTGGCTGAAATTTTTAATGATCTTCTTCTCTGATACTACATGGAGAATGGAATTGAAAATTGTCATGAATGATCATTGCAAGCTGCTAACCAAGTGTTGTTACTTTTTGACCGATGGAAAATCCAAGATGGATGCCAGCGGGGACATAATTTAACATAGTGACCCTATGGGAAATATGTAAAACAAACTTCTTCTCAAGAACCACTGGATGGATTGGAATCATACTTGGCAGAAATGTTCCTGGCAAGGTTCTGATCAATTGTTGTTACTTTTTGTTCCAATCGGTTATCCAATATGGCTGCCAGGGGCCATAATAGCCTCTGATTGGCTGTAATTTCAAAGATCTTCTTCTCCGATACAACATTGAGGATGGAATTGAAAATTGTCATGAATGATCATTGCAAGCTGCTAACCAAGTGGTGTTACTTTTTGGACCGATTGAAAATCCAAGATTGCCACCAGCGGGGGACATAATTTAACATAGCGACCCTATGGGAAATATGTAAAACAAACTTCTTCTCAAGAACCACTGAATGGATTGGAACCATACTTGGCAGAAATGTTTCTTACTAGGTCCTGATCAAGTTTTGTTACTTTTTGTTCTGATCGGTCATCCAACATGGCTGCCAGTGCCCATAAAAGCCTCTGATTGGCCAAAATTTCATAGATCTTCTTCTCAGATACTACATGGAGGATGGAATTGTAAGTTGTCACGAATGATCATTGCAAGATGCTAACCAAGTGTTGTTAATTTTTTGGCTGATCGAAAATCCAAGATGGCTGCCAACGGCAAGTCATAGTTTAATGTACAAAAATGTATGACCCTATCGGAAATATGATTAAAAAAAATTCTCAAGAACTACTGAAGGGATTATTGGAACCATACTTGACAGAAATGTTCCTTACAAGGGCCTAATCAAATGTTGTTACTTTTTGTTCTGATCGGCCATCCAACATGGCTGCCACAATGAACCCAGGTGAGCGATTACAGGCTCCTGGGAGCCTCTAGTTTACAACTTTGAACTCGTCACATGCATCTTTGAACAGGTACCACCGGGTCCGATTCTGACGATTTGAAGAGAGAGAAAGCCAATTATGGATCATAATCAGCCTTAAATAGTAGCTACATTATTAGGAATCAATATCACAAAACTTTACTTGTCAGCAAAACGTAGAATATAATGACAAGACAAGACAAGACAAGATTTTATTTATACAAACTCAGACACACAGGTGTACAAGAGGACATAACAAATTCACATTCTATATAAATACAAATAGACATATCATATATGCAATACAATAACACAAAATAATAAATAAATAACATACAAGAGAGAAATCGGACTGTCTATAAAAAACGCACCATAATTTTAAGAAAAGATGCCAGATTCTTGAACAGTTCTACATGACAAAACATTAGCATTCGTGAAAGTTTCAGTTCAGTTGGAAATTTCGTGTAATATTTAGGAATGAACTTTTCCCTAATGGTTTTAATTTCCTGTTTTTCACAGATGAATAAATAATGGAATTCATCTCCAATTCCGTTTCCGCAGAGATTACAAATTCTTTCATGTTTAGACACTCCGTTCCATCTTCCTGTTTCAATGGGAAATTTGATATTGGAACATCTGAATTTAGCTATCATCGCCCTATCATATGAATTCAGTTTCACTAAATATTTTTCTAGACCAAATCCATTTTTATATTCTGAATAAAATAAACCCCCGGGAAGAATTGTTCATCTGCGAAAACCATTTTTATATAAATTGATCGTTCAACTTAGAAGATATCAAGTTTTTCAAAACATTTCTTTCCATGTGTATTTGATTATTCCATATAAAACTCAAGCAAGTATCGTCGAAAATTGATTTAACATAAGAAATCCATTTAAAATGCGACGGATTTTGATTAATTTGAACATCAATTTATACAATATAGAGGACAATTTATTACTTTCACATAAAAGGTTGTTCCAAAATAATACTATCTTGCGCTTAACCAATACCTCCATAGGGTATCTACCTAATGAAAATAAGAAGAATTTGACCTTACCTTACTTCACGTTTGTTTTTCCGCCTGCTTCGAGGGTACCTATATCCGGTGGTGATGCTACACAGTGATTCTTTCCGTTTGGATAAAACACACTAGGGTAGAAATTCCACGACAGAAATACACAAAAATAGGGTATTTACGTACCCGGACATTCTACACACCGGAAAGAAAGTACGCTTACATATTCAATTAATTTTGCCTCCATTCCATTTATTTTCCTCAGAGAAAATACGTGAAAATCAATCCAGTTTGCAAGAGGATGAAAAAGAGCTGAGATGTCTGACCGAACAGATTACAGAAGCCAAACAGAAACATAGTTTGCTGGCAAAAGAATTTGGTAAGACAACTTCAAAATGATTAATGGATTAATTATTGATTGATGTTTAATGTCAATAAAGTAGTATTTCAATTACAGTCATTACGAGAACACCTTTACAATGAAGAAAGCATAAGAAGTAAAAAGAAAAAAGAGTAGATCTATTAGCGGTTGTGATTGCCACAAGTATACGGTGTGATAGTAGATAGGGTACAAAATGTTTCACTGAATTTGACCATCAGCAGTACTCTTAGCAATCTGGTTCATTGGGAGATGCTAGTGTTATCTAAGGTACAATAAGTGTTGTCTTCTCTAAGCACAAGACACACTCATTTTTACATCCAATACTAAAAACGAGGTGGGTATTTGATTCGTTCCCTATATTTAGCGGTCTCACCTTTTGAAGACTTGGTCATATTTCTATAATTATATATCTACTTTTTATATATCTATACATTGAGGTTTCTTCAGAGGTCACAATGATATAAATTGTCAATTTTTAAACTAGTTGCATTTTTAATAAAAGATGTATGTGGGGGGAAATGAAAAGTAGTTGCAAGAAAACATAGTGTACTTAGGTAATAACATAGTGTAGAATAAGGGAACATCTGCTAACAATGGTTAATATACTGAGGTAAAACCAGACATAGAACAAAACCTAGAAGTGAGGTCTGGTCAAGACAGTTTCAAGCTGGTTTATGAAGTAGAAAAACGAATGTGATTGTTTTTCTCTAGAATTCCGGTCGGCTGCTTTGGTATATTGTGCTCCACGTAGCCCTACACGGTCCAGTACATATTTGCCGGTAGAGTTTTATGTTAGCATTTCTTGCTTTCATGAGTATACCAAGTATCACAGTAATATGAGAGCATATATCAGCATATTAAATCAGAGATGTATTGGTTATGATGTCATTTAAATTTGTAAATAAGCAAATGTGGAAGGGTCATAAAACTATGAAAATATAATGTAGTCCAGAATTCGGACTACTTTTAGAAGGTGAAATGTAGATTTCGAAAAGAGTATTAGAATAACAGGTATACATCTAAATCTGTGTTTATTTTAAAATATTTAATACAATAAATTTGTATTAGATATACTGTAGATATCATTATATGTACAGTTCTTATAACCATACAAGATATCGAAATCCTCGTGGTCGTGATCGTATGGTAGTTGAATTTATAACTACCAATGCAATCAGTGCCTATCACCACTCAATCTGTGAGTTCGAACCCCGTTCATGACGAGATGTACTCGATACAACTCTATATATGCGATAAAGTTTGTCAGTAACTTCTCCTGGTACTCCAGATTTCCTCCACCAATAAAACTTACCGATGTGATATAACTGAAATATTGTTGGAAGTGGCATTAAACATCATAATAATATCGAAATGAAGTATTCATTTAAACACTGTATTACCTTTTCCCATGCAAAGGTTAATTTGATATTTTTATTTTTTTTTATTTTCTTATATATGATCCCGGTCACTAAGTTCCCATATCCAAAACTTGGAAGAAAGCAGAATTCACAGTTTGTTTTTGTTGGCTTCTGTATCATCTGGGCTTTTGCTTTGCTTTGATGTGTTAGTTTTCTTTTACCTGGCTGCATTTGTTCATTATTGTTTTTTTTATATATATAAAGTCTAAGGGAATCTACCAACCAGAGAACTTAATGGGTAACAGATCGTCGAGACATGACGATGCAGCACAAACAAAATAAATTATAGAAGTTACACTTTGTCACCTGACTATTTAGTGAGTTGTAATTATACCATCTAATCTTTACAAACTCAGTCTAATTTTGATAGACACTGAAGAAGGTCATTTGTTGATCGAAAATTTTGTCAATTAATATTTTGTAACATCTTTATCGGTATCGTTGCACAATCTTCTAGACTTCTATATATATCCAGTATGTCCCTTAAGACTAAATAATCGCCTCTGACTTGGATATTTTATGTTTGTCTCATTTGTAGAGTAAACCTGTATTGCATTGCAATTGTATATTTTGTAGATAATTTAGAACAAACCCGTCAATTAAACATTGATCTACAATCTATGTTAACAAAAGAGCACAAGAAAAATGGTAATTATGAAAATTGAGAAATTAATTAATCATAATCAACATTGACATTACTTGGGATCATACGATCAAATTTACATTACGTTATCTACAGCATTGATATATTTTAATTATAGCCACTACAGATATATTAGTTAGAATTAAATACTGCAGTATCAAACATTGTGATCTGCAGTGAATTGATCAAATGTCAATGTTACGGGATGATTTGATGAAATGAAAAACACAACAAAGATTATCTCACTATCGGAACATTTCCAAGTCCAAGAGAAAAATTGTATGAAGAAGAGTATGAAGATACCAAAGGGGTAATCAGAATCCGTAAATCTAAGAAGGTCAGACAGCGTAATGGACAAAAGAACAAAATGACAAACAATGATCTATCTACAAAACATACAACAAAACTAGAGACAAAATCAGTACCCCTAACACACAAATACATGACGGCTCACATTCTTGGCTTGGTACGGACACTAAAAAAGAAGTGGTCAGGTTAAACTAGTCTTATAGGTCCAAAGCTCAATACCAATAAACAACACAACACCAGTGAAACATTACACACCAATGTTATTGAATAGTACAATAAATCATTGTTGTATATAAACAATAGTCAAACATAAAATGTAAAATTCTCCAATTAATTCTCTATTATGTCTAGCAATTACCCTGTGTAAAATCTGACATTTAATTCATGTTTAAGCCTTCGCCTGCCTTTTGCAAAAGTACTATATATTATACATATTAAAAACTTTTGCATGTAATATAGTTTGTATTTAGTTAGAGAATATGGACCAGAGTCCTTACAATGTGATATGTGAGGGTCCCTATTTTTCCCGCTTGTGAATAAACACCTAGACTCTATCGAATGGTTACACTAAGACCGAAGACTTCGGGCCATGACCATTTTCTATTGAAGTACCTATACCAAGCCAACTGAATAAACGGTCATGTTCCTCGTGCATTTCATGGTCTGAAAATATATAGCCTCATTCGCAATATATATATTTTTTCTTTGGATGTAAAGCTAGTGCAGATCCCTTGTTAAAGTGATCCGTATGCGAGCATAGGAAATTAGTTGTATGCAGTCTTTCAATATTCTAATATCTATTGAACGTTTTCCTGTGGTATATTATGTTTGCCATATCTATGATTGTGATAAAAATAGATGGTACAACGTACATTGATAATGTGTACCGTTTTTTTTTTAATCATAAATCATCAATATTACATTTGGACTGATAATCATAAAACTAATAAGTGTAAACCATAATTCCTATTATTGTGTAAAATATTTATTGAAGTCAATATAATTGGCATAATGATATTGACAATAACTTCGTCTTCTCGAAAACCAGCTACTACATATATATAGTTAACTATGCACATATTAGAAACCTGTAAAATAGCCATGACAAATATTTAACACAAGTTTACAAGACAATATTATTTTTCCAGAGGAGAACACAAAACAAATAGAGGAATTGTCTAACATGTGCAAGCGATTGAAAGAAGACAACAAAAGTAAAGGAGGTATGGTAATACATATTGTATAAATTAATGTATGTATATATAGGTATAGTGGATGTGGCCGAGTGGTCTAGGGCACTGGACATATAAAGGTTAATCGATTGGTGCTGCAGTATATCAACGGTGTGAGTTCAAATCCTGTCGAGGGAAGAAAAAAAATTTGTCAGCTCAAAGATCTAATTCTAACACTCTTGGGTTTAATGTTCAGAGGTATGAATATATGTACAACATGCCCCTTTGCTATAATATCCAGTTGACAAAGTTGTCTCCTGTTAGAGTGTTCCAGAGAAACATATTTGTTAAATGGTAATGTTAGCTAATGATGTGGAACTATTCTGTAATAAACGTTAAAACTGTATATTACATGATAGGTATTCATACATTTGTATGAAATATGACTCTTTCAGTCTATGAGGTGCATTTATAATTATTAAAGGTAGTTTTAACAGCACAATTACAGCACCCAAGTAAAAACAATGCTGTTGGGTGTAATTGGAATAAAGATAATTAATAATTGTTTAATTTTCATTCTTTAGAGAAAATTGATGAATTATCTGAGAACATGCAGATGAAGGAAGAACAGTATTCGAAATACAAAATACAGGTCGATGCTGAAGTTGGTATGTTTCATAGTAATTGCATAATTTTTGTACTCGTGCATTCATAGGGTTTGGATCCCATTAACCGATTTAACCCCACCACATTTTTGTGCCTGTCCTAAATCAAGACCCGATTTTCAATGTCTTATTTCGTGGCCCCCTAGGCCTTTTTGTGTTCCATGAGTATAGAAGAGAGATGATTGTCAGTTTTGTTGATATTGATGGAATTGTATGTAAGAAATGTATTTCCTTTGTTCAAAACAACATGCTGTTTCCGTTTGCAGGTTATTACGTGAATTGGTTCGATACTGCAATCACTAGTTCAGTAGCCAGTACACCAGTGCTTACATAAAATGGATGCGTTAATCTTGCTTTCAGCAATTTACAGACATTAAGGTTGTGAAATTAATGATAAACTAGATTGATTTTAGTCGATCCTTATGCAATGTCTGTCTCATATATATGTATGAACTGTCATACTCTCTTTCATTCTCGTTCATTTATTGTGTTTACAACATCAACAAGACTCTGACTATCACTCAGAGTAATACGACGAGTGTCACTTACCCATTCGGAGGATCTAGATTGTTTTTCTTCTGTTTTATATGTTTGTTGATGTTGATTATTGTTTGTCAATCGATATTTGTATCCTCTGTCTTTCTTGTATTTTGACTGTATTACTTACGTTTCAGTTTTAGTATTATTAGCTGATATTAGTCTCGAAATACACAGTCGTACATCATGTTTCCTATATATATGCAAGCACTGATTCGTTATCTCAAGATGTGTATGTGATGCATGCATATAAAAAAAATATGGATTATAATCTAATAATTTGTCTAGTATAAGAAATATGTTTACATTAAATAAAGTAATTGTTACCGTTTCTAGAAATAAAAGTGATATACAACGCTCTGACAGGTGAAAATTAATGTAAACTATTTCTAATTTCTAGCAAAGTTTAAAACTAATGTAGAAACACAACAGAGGACTATTCGTGCAAGAGATGTCGCTATTGAATCACAAAATACAGAAAACGGCAGGTTACAAGGATGTGTTGACAAATTAGAAGGTAAAGTATTACTCCTCTTTTAAATATAATTGATTGATTGATTTGATTTTTGGTGTTTTAACGCCACTTTCAACAATATTTCAGCTATATCATGGCGACCAGTTTTAGTGGTGGAGGAAGCCCGGAGTACCCGGAGAGAACCACCGACCATGGGCAAGCAACTGATAAACTTTATCACTTGCAGCTGTGAGTCGAGTGCACCCTTTTTTGTAATTTACAAAGCCGGGCGCGAACCCACGCCGTATTGGTGATAGGCTTGTATGAGTTGTTAGATCCAACGACCTAACTCATCGAACCACCCGGGCCCCCTTTTAAATATAAATAATTTTTCAAGTCTATTATTGTTGTATTACTCTTAAATACAAACACCAGAACACTCCTGACGTGTTGGTGTTGATCGTGGATAAAACTATCAATTTAGTACCAAACCATAATTTTTCCTCTGAACTAGCACTTAATATATTCCGGTGTTCAATCATTTATGCCATTTCTTTGTAATTTTGTTGAAATATGATTATTGTCCCCCGACGCTTCGTCGAAGGGGACTATAGAAATGGGTATCGTCCGTCCGTCCGTCCGTCCATGTGCTTTTTGGTTTCCAGATGATAACTTGTGAATGAAAAGTCAGATTGAAGCTAGGTTTGGTATGTAAGTGTATCTTATGAATATCTAGGTCAAGTTCGATAATGACAATTTTTCGACTATTTTTACTAGAGTTGTGCCCCTTTTTATACCTCAAAATTGCTAAATATTTGGTTTCCAGATGATAACTTGGGAACAAATAGTCAGATTGAAACTAGGTTTGGTATGTAAGTGTATCTCATGAATATCTAGGTCAAGTGCGATAGCGATCATTTTTCGACAAATCTTACCAGAGGTACTTCCCTTTTTTTACTTCAAAATTGCTAATATTTTGGTTTCCAAATTATAACTTGTGAACAAAAAGTCAGATTGAAACTAGGTTTGGTATGTAATTGTATCTCATGAATATCTAGGTCAAGTTCGATAATGATGATTTTTCGACAAATCTAACCAGAGTTACTCCCCTTTTTTTACTTCAAAATGGTCCTTGGATGGTCCCCTTTCAGAATTATGAGTGATACAGGCTCACCTGACCCTCTAGTTTACAGTAGTTTCAAAATTTAATCTTACGATATAACCTTGGCGTCGGGGGACCAGTGGCCAACGGCCTTTTATTCTATATGGATTATTATTTTAAATTTGTAAGAAAAGTTTGAAGATACAAAAGTAGTAATCAGACGCCGTAAATCGAAGATGGACAGACGAATACCATAACCTCAGTAGATTTTGGCTTTTCCGTTTAAGCCCTTTGGTTTACTAATTGCTTTCAAAGACTTTTAGTTTTTTTTTAGCGTTCCAATCTTTTGACTTTGAGTGATGAAGGAAAACGCATCATGTGTACTAAACTCGAAATCTACGTTTTATTTCCTTTACATAGTATGTTACCTGATTTCAAATACACATCTGTATTGACTGGTATTTTAATGGCAGTGTCTATTCTTACAACAATTTTCAACAAATTGTTGTAAGAATAGCCGCAAATCTTATTCTTACAACAAATAATATTACGGAATCCATTCAATGAGGAAACAAATTTTTATTTAAAATAGTGATCATATATAGTTGCATTGGGTTCCGTTGCGATTTGTAACTTTTTTCATATAAATTATTATTTTATAATTGCAGCCTTATAATAGACGTATTTTTAAATGATTAATGAATAAAATAATTAAATAGGTTAGTTGGATTTTGTTTTATTTCAATAATAAAGAGAAAGGGTAATTGGTTTTTAGTCATGTCTAGTTGAACAATACTCATATATCATGTCATACTTAATCACAAAAAAGATAGTACATTTAATTTGTAGAATGGACGTATTGTAATAATACGAAAACATATATAGAGAAATAATGGATAGTGCTTTCAAAGACAAACTGTTCATATCTTTTAACAAATTACAAAATTCAATTCAAGAGTATGAGGAAAAGAACTGTGTTCAATTATATAAAGGACATCTATATATAAGAAATGTATATAGATCTATATAATACAATAAATATATATGATTAATTACAACATTATCTTTTTTGTTGCAAGAATAGGCTCTAGAGGCTATTCTTACAAAAAATTTAATCTACATGTAATAATTATTCGTTTCTCATTATCTAATCCATAATATCATTTGTTGTAAGAATAAGATTCACGGCTATTCTTACAACAATTCGTTAAAAATTGTTGTAAGAATAGACACTGCCTATTTTAATGAACAATACTTTTTTCAAATATTAGGTGAAAAACAGAGGTTAACCGTTGCTTTCCGGGAAAAGGATGCTGCTTTTAAGAAAATATCGCTAGACCATCAAGGTAAGTCAACAATTATTTAGTACCGTGGTATTAAAACTTACATTAAGTTAGGTAGAAAGTTATTATACATAAGGGGGAGAGCCATTTATCTCGGATTTTTTATGAAAGAAGAATCAATTTCAAAATGTACGAAAAGACAAAGTCTAATGATAAAAAATGTGGAGTAAAAATAATTTATAATTAATATGTAGCTTGTTTTATGGGTTGACAGGTCGAAAAAAAAAATTAACATGACCGGAAAAATCTCAAAGATGCAATTTGTCATTTTTTTTTTTTTTGCCTTTAAACTGAAGGATGTCTACAACCAAACAAATTATTTTGTTCTGTTCCAATATGTTATACAAGTACACGTTAAAAGATAATTGGTTCGCATTGTAAAAAAAAACAACGTCACCATAGGGAAACTTAGACATAATGAAATGAAAAGAAAAACACTGTAATGACAAATTCTTCCCAAATTCCTATTGGGAAAATCGTTGAAACAGAGACAAAATTGATACCCCCAACAGACATATACACGAGGCTTACTGTCCTAGCTTGCTACCGGTACATGTAATGGTTGAATCACGTTTTTATATTCTTCATAAGTACAAAAAATGTGCGTACACAGTCAAATTTTCTTCACATATTACCTGTGCACATGTTTCAAACAAAAATTTCACCGTCTGAGCACATTATAGTTAGAAATAGTTAAAAATATCTGGTATAAATCGTAATTTTATTTGTTAGAGTTACCTGGTCTTATTATTACCCGGAAGTTCTAGAGATTTCATTATTGGACATTAAGAATTGAAAGAATTATTAAATATATTTACAAAGATGGAATTACATAAGAAATTGAAGGACTGGACTTCCTCATTCGCGTCCATTTTAAGATTCCCAAAATGAACTACATGTCTTGATAACATACACGGTGAGCAGTTTTCAGCGCCTTTGGCCATATTTTTACACAAACAAATATACACAAATTAAATTCAGAATGAAAGTTTATTATAAAATTGGTACCTATAAAAATAAATCAACAACAATAAATATTATTTAATATTTTATTTACATACAACTATTCCGGGTAATAATAAGACCAGGTAATTATAACAAATAAAATTACGATTACCCAATTTTTTTCCGTGAAATAGGTTCCTGAACCGGAATTGTATTCCGGTACTTAGTCTTTCAGGTAATCCTAATTTTTCATTATTACCCAATCCAGGTAAATCCGGGTAATCATAGCCAGTGCCTTGAATGATATGGTTTCTGATTTCTTATTCAACCTTTAGGCATGGGAATGATTTAAAGTACTCACATGTAAATTAGTCTATGTTTATCTTACAGAAACACAGACAACCCTCATGCAACATGTGGAAGAAATAATACGGTTGAATTCACAGCTAGAGTCTAATGCAAAAGAAATTGAAATGCTTCAAGGTACTTTGTTCTGTTGACAATAGTGATTGTTACAAGTTTTTTATTGGACCTTAGACTTATGTATTATAATTTTTTTAAAACTTGTACAACACAATGTAAGTATGTAAGTATATATACATATTTTATTCTTGTTAAATGAATCATCCCTTTTACATCGATTATTTAATGAAAAAAAATAAAAAAAATTCTAGCCAATATTTGCAAAAGTCGTAATTTTACAAAAATTACGACTTTTACAGTGCATGTAACATGCATTTATGTATGCAATAACACAATTGTATAGAATGACATAAGACATAATATTTATTTACACAAATTCCGGAAAAGATTTTTCTTGCTTGTTTCTCAGCAAGTGCAAATATATTTCATATTCTACATGAATCAGGTAACAGGAGAAGGAGATTCTTATAGGTAATGCTTACATGAAGGTAAATGTTTTCTGAACTCCTCTGTTACTTCTGATATTGTTATGAGGAGAAAGTCACATCATAATATACAATAACATGCAGTTAACATTAGCTGGTTGAAATTGGTGGGCTTTTAACTGCTTATATAATTAATTATCCCTAATCAAACTTTAGAATTTTTATTCAACAATACATAATACTTTTATGACAAATTCTTTGGTTTTATTTTATAAATCTGAATGCCTAAGATTTGAATTATGAAATGGTTCTATTAAATGTAATATAAAATTATGGCGATATTTTCCATATTTAGTAATTATATAGTTAGGCCATGCAAAGTTAATTACTTGGTTCTCGGGCCCTTTTTTGTCAAAATTGATGAGGGAGGGCGGCATTTTTTTTTATCCTTTTACTACTGTAAAAAGTGATGAGGGAGGCATTTTTTCTTCTTTTTTTTTGTGAAAAATATGGCAATGTATAAATCTTTTCATTACTTTATTGAAAATTTCAATTTTATTTCTTCCAATGGTGGCAGAAACATCACAAGTGGTTAATTTTTATGGAAACGTCCAATCCGCTGGTCCCAACGTACCATTTTTTATCTCCGTAAACAACTCCAATAAGGTACAAGCTTCGGAGAATCCCCCTATTATGTTTCCTGGTAAAACTGGCAAACATTTGTGCCGAATTTGCACAGAAACGATTGACATTTTGTCTAAATGTCAAACGGAAACACGTTTTTTATTTATACATTGTCATAACGATGCTTTAAATCTCATTTAAGCATGATGCCTTTTAAAGCGTTTCACCGACCACGCGATATAAGAGAAAAACGGATGCGGTTGTTTTTTCCGTACGGACAGCGCTACCGCATTTAAATTTTTTTTTTTACTATTTTTGCAAAAAAAAATCTGCAATGCGGCGACGAATTTCCACATGCGGGCGGGCCTGAGAACCAAGAAATTAACTTTGTATGGCCTTATATAATTAATTTATGAATGTAAATTCTACTATTTCTGTCATTTTTGTTTTCGTAGATGAGACAAATAAAGCCAGAGTGGATGCGAGGGAAATTCAGTTAAAGTACAAAGAACTTCCAGAAAAAGAGGAGCAATTCAATCGTATTCAGAAAAATAATAACAATTTACGTGGTAATGTATTCTAATCCAAATAATCTCAGATATTTGAAAGGATATAAAAGCTATGAATATCTATATTTTTTACTACATATTTACAAAAAGAACATTCCTCTATGTTCAATTCTTACTATATTGTGACCGTGCTCATATAATGGTTGATTTAACATCTACATATTCAACATACACATATCATCTCTGACATAGTTTAGTTTAATAATGTCCGTTTCTCAAGTGTATTTGATACAACGTTCATGTAGTAAAGTTTCTGTTTCTTGCTTCAATTTTGTGAGTTTCCTGGAATACTCCCTTTTCCTCTGCAAATGAAACTGATTCATACCTGACATATTTTTTGTTAGTGTCCCTAATTAACAATGACACTCAAACCCTCTTTCATTAAACCGAGAAAAATTCTAAATAATATTATATCTCACGTAATTTAGCATCCACCAATATTAGGATGCAGGCAACTTTAATTACAATCCTCCCTCTCCCATTTTGTGTTGTGTGCGATGCTTAATCTTTATATTTCTGTGTAGTGTTTTGTAGATTATTGTTTGTCGTTGTGTTTTGTTTTGTTTTTTGTTTGTTTGTTTTGTTTTGTTGTTTTTTTTTTGGCCATTGTTTGTCTGTTCCTTCTTCGATTTACGAGTTCGATTACTCCTTTGGTACTAGTGTATTGAAACATTTCTAATAAAACCAATGAGGTATAAGAATCAATGAGGTATAAGAATGATGATATGTTTCATCATTGAGGTTTAATGGACTATTTGTTACTACGTAATTATTTAATATACATGTTGTTGTATGTTGTCTTTTGCAGAAGAAAACGCTGAGCTGAAAGAGCAAGTTATGGAGTTAGCACGGATACAAGCGACAATATCTTTCCTGAGGGATCAAAATGAAGCACTGTCCTGTGATAATGAGAGATTGAAAGGTTTGATCTAACAATCACTGTTGAGTGAAATAATGATTATAGTATTTGTAGATAAAACATGATGCAAAACTCAAGAAATAATTACAAATATATAAAAAATGATGTAAATTTAACTGGGCATTGCATATTACAAGAAAATATCTTAAGCATGGGCTACACATCAATAAAAAGCAATATTTGAATAATTAACATTCCACCGTCAGTTACACCAGAATATGCAGTTGACCATTGCGTAAATAAGAAAATTGCTGAACTTTTTGTATCAACATAATATTGTCGAGTTACTTGGGAAGATTTATCAACAATATGTTTTACATCTAAATGAGAGTGAACAGCATATCATACAGTCATGCAGTTGTTTGTATTTCAATTTCCACAAGACTAAAGTTTTCTTTCTTGAGTGGGTCCTTGGTCGTAGAGTGGTTTACAACGTCAATTACAGACCACAAGCCTAATACCGCTGATGTTGGTTTGGGTCCTGTCACTCATTTCGAGTGTTAACGTTTCAAGAAACTACACAAGCCGGAAGTTTTACCGACCAGTTTTCTATATCTGTATGGGTTTTCCTCCTGCAATAATTTCTGAAAGTGGTGATAAAAAGAAATAACCACCTCTATCCTAACCCTTGTGATTAGCATTTCTGTCTCCCTATTTTATGGAGAGTTTGATACACTGCTCTGTAACCTGTTATTTGTATCGGGAAAGTGTGCTATTCTTGTTTATTAGTGGTACGAGAAACAAGATGACAACTGACACAATCCCATTATCATCCTATCAGATAAGTGTTCTGTGTGTGTACCTTATATATTCTGAAACTGATCGCTATTGTTTGTTTTGATTAGATAGAAACAAGTACATAGAGGATAAATACATGACACAAATGCGTCAGTTTGAACAGCAAACTGAAGAAGTACAAGAATTGCGAGGTAGTCGCGTTCAGCTAAAACAACGGTTGAAACAAAAGAATGGTATGTTATTTATTGCATTAGGAATATTAGTGTAAGATGCAAGTAACAAAAACACTAACCTTAATGTTGTTGCAAGATGAAAATCATGAAAGATTGAATTTCTTGATGCTCTTTATTTATTGTATGTAATTTAAAAATGAGTTAGCAGACTATATATATATATATAGGTGGTATCTTCAACCAGTTAAAAGAGTTGTGTAAAAATGACACAAAAACATGTATCATTGATCACTGACATCATAATTAATAATACAATGTACAATATTAACATGAAACGGTCAACAAAATAAAATCTAGAACATAGATTAGCATATCGATAAAGGTGTGGACTAAGTTTGATACTTACTCCCTTTTTACTTAGTTACGTTCACTGGGTTAATGTCTCCTTTATATGAAATATTAGTCCCCAATGACGATGTTATCATTCACCTAATTGTCAGTCTTTCGGCACATACATGAAGTCTGCTTTGTACTAGATCACAACGCTTAGTTGGATTTGTATAGTACTAGCTCAATGAAACAACAGTCTGTGTGTAGACATCAGACACTTTATCATGATTCCGAGCCAAGCAATCTTTGACCTTTCTTCTTAATTCTGCATACTTAGTGGAGAAGCACCAAATAGTCTTTGGTTCGACCCGATTTTGTGTCTTTTAATGTGAAACCTACATACAAATATACATGTACATGCATGTATATGCTTCTCCAACTGGTAGATAACATCTTATATGAAATGCTGACCCTAAAACTGATAAAATTCAATTACAACAAAAAACATCAAACTTCCCTATAGGATTATTGTGCTCTAACAGTAAACATTATCCTATTACATCAAGTACATTTCATAGTATATATTCTTTAATATATAGATAAAAACATGTGTTTCAGATGAAAATGGATCATTGAAGCAACAATTGAGGCAATCGATAGGTATGTTGTGTCGTTTATTGTTCAAATATAATATATTTAACTGCGGCTTCGAAAACATGGTCGGTGGTTCTCACTGGGTACTCCGGCTTCCTCCACCACTAAAACTGGTCGCCATGATATAGCTGAAATATTGTTGAAAGTGGCGTTAAGCACCAAAAATCAAATTAAATCAAATTAAATGGAAAACAACTAATCAGAACATACAATATGAACAACAAATTTGTGAAAATAATCAAGCTTTATAGAGAAAATCCAAAAAGTAGAGCTTACATTTTAATTATTAAGAAGTTTCAGCAGATTTCAAAAAGAAAAATTTATCATGTGGATCCAGGATATAACAATATCTTGACGTAACATGTACACCCTTGATTGGTTTACAAAATGTAGATGTCAAAAGTAAAAACTTTGTAGAGGGTTATGTACAGAACATCCACACCATATTTATTTATCATCTTTATTATTATTTATTCGAACGATCAGATTACATTTTGTTTTCATACTAATCTACAAAAAAGTAATACATTGTATATGCTTAAATCAACTTTAAGAAAAATGAAACCCATTGATATATTTTGATAAGTCCTTAAGAGATACTACATTATGTCACTATTTGTGTGTAGAATTTGTCACTTCTATTCTATAGATAAAATCGAAAATCTCCAGAAAGATTTATCAGAATCGCCAAGTAAATTATGGAATAGTCGATCATCGGAGGAGGATTCGTCAACAGGTACATTTCTCAATACTATTAGCATAGTAAAATGTGTTAAAATGTACTTCTTGCCCAAGCTAACTTCTTCATCTGTCTTTCTTCGTCAGAATTTGATGAAATCAATTTCTAAACACGTTGTCTTTCCTCTTGGTTTTGCGTTTTCAACCTTCTGAATGGACAAAGATAACACTTTGACCTGTAATCCGTCATCCTGATTGGACATGATTAAGTAGGTACATTTGCATTAGGAGCGAAATACAACACTTTTTATTTGCTTTTGTTCTTTTAATGTTATCTTTTTGTATATTTGTTTACAATTTCAAGGTTCAGCAAATCAATCGATGTCACCACAGCAATCATCTTTTGGTATGTTAGGTCAGCCCTTGCTGAACGACACTGGAAGTGAGTATGAATTACAAATTACAATGTATATTGAGAAAAATATTCAAAATTGTAAAATTGAAATATGGCTGTTTTTCGTCTTTTTGTGAAAGCATAAACATTTTAAGTGATGTCTACAAATGAAGATATTTCAAGGATCTTAATTCACGAAGAAAATAAAAATAAAATATATAGAAATTTTTTATTGACATGCCTCTAAGTTACACATTACTTGTTTCGGCACTGGCATGGCATATTAGATATACCGGTATCTAATATTGAAATTGACAGTTCCTTAACAATGTGATTAAAACAAAACTGACGTTCTTTTTCCTCATGAATAGGTGATTTAGCCGATTTTGGCTATCCTGCTTATGCCTTCTGATTAACTTGCCCCCAAAGACTTTTAAATCACTTGGCTTTCCAGTGTTTTGATTATGAGCGTACTTGATGACGATTAGTCCAGAAACACGTCGTGCGGTCTAAATTCCATATGTACGTTTTTATGAATTACTACAACTGATTGTCTAGAATGTCATGGTGATATGGCATTTCAGATTAACATATCAGTTATAGGTAGGTTTACATGCAAAGTTTATTGTTTCTATTGTAGATGTGTTTAATTTGTCACCAGGAGTGTTCAATTTCGGAACTAACGGTATGTTTTATTATATAACACCACCATGTCATTTACATAACAGATTAGAATAATACCAATTAGTACAAGGTGTCATATGTTGGTATTTTTTTTTTTAATTATGATACGCAAGAGTCACACATGTTTATTTCATTTGGTTAATGTTTATAGGTCACATATATATTTATAATATTATCACAATAAATACCGGTACAGAGATATGACCAATGAGGGTCTTTCCCACCAATGTTTGAATGACGACATAATTAACATTCAAATCTAACACATCTAAACTTATAAATTCATTGAAAATTTGTATTCGAAAATACTATGTTTTAGAAAATATTGTTTACTCTTAAGCTTTGAGTCAGGTATTATTAGTAACATATATAGACAATATGCTGGTAAAACTAGAAGATCCAACTACAAATTAAATCAGCATATTAATATTTCACTCCATATTATATTTTTATTTCCTTTTCAATATTTGATTTTAACATATTATTCATCTCTTTAGTCTGGTCTCTCACTTAAACCCATTAATTTTGTTGATGTTTATGACTATATTGATATTTAATCTGTTAGACGTATCAGTTAAAATTTTTCGTCCCTAGAGTGATGGTCTTAATTCAACAGATTCTACCTTCCTATATCTAGTAGTCGGTTAACTGCGGGTGTTGCTGTTGGAGATCCAGTTATCAAAGAGAAGATGGTTGGGATCCCATTAACTGGTTTTACACTGCCATTGCCTGGATTATAAATGTCATATGTTGCTCCCCCCCCCCTTTTTTGTTTTCAGTGTGATAAGACGAGAGATGATTGTTCGTTTTATTGATATTTGTGGATTTGTTGACCATCATTGTTTAAACTGTCTTCTCATGATAATTATCATTAAGAGATATTCAGAAAAAACGCATTGAAGCCATCTTCTGTGTGGTATTTAATAAAAGCGTAGATCATCAATTTTAAGTTTGGAGGTAGTGAAATAAACCATTACAGGTCTAGCTTACATCCAGACACCTGTTTGTCGTATTGCTATAAATAGAACATCAGACTTCTGGCATACAAGTTCTTTTTTGAATGTTTTCTTAGCATAAAAATGACAATATGGATGCAAAAAGAGACAACATAAAAATGACAATCTGGAATTCAAAAATTACAACATAAAACTGACAATCTGGATACAAAAATTACAACATGACCATGAAAATCTGAATGCAACTCCTACAACATAAATATGACAACATAGATGCTAAAAACGACAACATAAAAACATAAGCTTGTTTAGTGTTAAACAAAGAAAAACGATATAATTTTTTGTTGAAATATGTAGTTTGTATAATTTGTATATCATTTTATGCTTTCTGTTTGTTTTAGTGGCATCCACCCCAACAGTGCAAAGGTGATGGAGGGACATTCACATAAAATTATGGATTATTGTTTTACAAAAATTTGTTCGTCGAATTATAAATGTAGCATTATGTGTTTGTATGATGTCTCCTGTATATA